>JTDE01000838.1:26802-64098 GCA_014338405.1 Paragonimus skrjabini miyazakii
GCTCGGTTGTTTGTTTGCAAAGTGTAGGCGCCTTGATGTTGTATGTTTGAATGTAGACGTGGCTATTTTTAGCGGTTAGGTCCCCTACCCTCTCTCTTTTCTCTTCTCTCTTCCTAAACAGGGTTTGTTTCTTCTTCTTCAGGGTTGTGTGGCAGTTAAGCATCAGTGTGAACCACTGATGTATTGCTGTTATTTAAGATGATGAAGTTCGAGTGTATAATGTTTTATTGTTCGTTTACCGAACCTGGCTCGTCCGTGCGGTGGATGTTCACAATGATCGTTTCTGTGTATCTGTGTCTCTGAAGCGTTGGCGACATGTGGTGAGTACATTTTGTCGGTGGTAACGAAGTTCATTGGGAGACAAACTCTGTCGACCTTGTTTGCTTAAGCACACCTTGCGGATACCAGTTCACCGCTTGCCATGCCCTGTCTTGTTCGTGATTTATGTTAAAGCTGGAAGGAGTAGTCTGGTAGCCGACTGATCACTTGGATTAGTGGTATGAGTACGCTTACATTGAAGCGTTTTTCCCGGCTCGGATCCAAAGGACTATGAATGACTTCGGTCATGGACTTTTTCTGTTATGACGGAAAATAGAGTTGATAGTGTACCTTAAAGCTGTGTAGAAACATGGTTTCGATGTATGAACACGCACTTTAGCTCATCCGAACTTACAAATGGTAGACGAAAGCATTTGCCGGAACTATTTACCACCAGCGGTTTCCCTAGCATTTTTATAGAGGTATCAGGAGCAGCACAAGTGAACATGCGGAAGTAAAGGTACGAATAATTGCCATACATTTGCTGCAAAGCCGAAGCAAAGCGAAAGGTTCTGTGGTCACTGAGCTTTCATATGTCACACAGACCGAACACAACGCTCTACGCAGCATTAGCGAATTGCAAGAATTGTGTAAGACCACATGGACAATCTGATGTCCACCTAATTGCATGTCCCGGGCCTGATCATCCGTAGGTGGGCGGTACGGGCAAGCAGCTGCGCGCACGCGTGTGCGAACACAAATTAACAATGCGACGAGCTGATCTTAGATCACAGCTTTAGCACCACTACGCATGCACAAGTCACGAAGTCAACATGGATCACACGGAAGTGATCGTGCAAGTGGAATTCAAAGGGAGGAAGGCTGTATTGGAGGCCCTTTCTCCGCGAAATTCGATCAGTCGATACATGGCCTTGATCAGCCATCACGTCAACATCGTTGCTGAAGCAAAAGAAGAGCCATGACCGGCGGATGAACGTGGCGAGTAGCAAAACATTCTGAGTTCGGCATTCATTTTTCTGCCGTATAACGGCTCCTAATGTTGACTTGAAGCACTGCAGTAAATCGTCCGCTACTCAGTATGTTTCTTCTCATTAATGTAATATATATAGTACATATGTGATAATAACACAATAATACATACATAATACATGTATGTGATATGTTGGTCATCGTACTGTTTGTTCATTCACTTCCGATAACCTTGGTGCATTGCACACTTGGATTTGCGTTGTGTATCACACAAACTTCCTTATTCGTTTTAGCCGGTGGTACTCGTTGAACTATCACATCTTAAGAAACAAGCCTTCCTGCACGAACTATAATTGGGCTACAAAGCACTGACGCTGTCCGGTTGCTCATTTGTATAGGACTCGCCTCTGACCGTGATTGGTTGAAGGCTTTCTTCTGATGCTTGCACATCGTACATTTTCTTATTGTCAGGGATATGGTCAAGAGGCATAAATGTGTCACATATTTCAATCAGCAGCAACAGCAGCGGTCTAAAGGTATGTTTATGATGCGAAAAAAGTTTTCTAAAATTAGGGAGCGCTCAGAATTGTTCAGACGAAACTAACGTGAAGGTCCTTAAAAGACATTCTCACTATTCTGTCAAGGTAAGCCATTTAGTCATTAATTGTTTTCTCATTTTACTTTCCAGGGTTTGCACAATGTGGGAAACACGTGCTATTTAAATTCAAGTGTACAGTGTCTCTCACGTAGTCCTTGTTTTCACGAACTTCTCTCCTTACCGGCTCTGCGAAGTGCGACCTTAAAAAAGCCTGATGGAGTACGATGTATTTTAATGAGCAAACTTTTGATTCACTTTTTAGGAGTCCATCACCACCATGCATATAACCCTACCCATAATGAAAGCTTCTGTAACAACTAGGTTTTACGAGCTCGCGGGACAGCTGCGTGAAGTGCGGTCGGATTCATGTTCAACTACTTTGAACCCAGGAGTAGGATATTTCGCATAAACTAACCCATCTCAGTCTCTTCGTGAAGCGATCCTTGAAAAGTACCCTAGGTTTAGTGGATTTGGGCAACAAGACAGTCATGAGTTGTTGCGCGCTCTGTTAGATTGCATGAAACAAGAAGAGCTGATGCGGTGGCGCAAAGGCATACTTGATAAACTGAATCTGGATATGAAGGTTAGTGTTTTTATTGTACTCATTCGCCTTTTCAAGTTGAACATCTCAACAATATATGTGACTTATTGCTCTGACCTGTTTTTTTCTTTAGGCACAAACGGTTCATAGATGTTAACTTATAATGAGATGGTCCGTCTTCTTAAGTACATGTACTTGCGGATCTGTATTATAATTAGTTGGTTTAATTACTTACTCGCATCTTTTGATTTTATTCAGATATCCTCTTCAGCTTATCTTTAAAATGTATGCTTTATTCTGTTTTGATTATTTGTGCTGGCTAATTTTGGTTTACTAGCAACCCTTTTCAGATAAAAATTGTGCGCAGATCATGTGTTGCGGCGGTTAGGGCGAGATGTTGAGCTTCATCAAGCTTGGTGGGCCGTTTGCAACTATAATGCTAACATGCACTCCCATTCTTTCCCGTATGAAGGTAATTTCAAGTTAAGACTAATTTTGCTCATATTGAATTTGCTGATGGCTGTTCTCCACCGACCGACCCTAACACGTGAGGAGCGGATACTTGTAGAACAGGCTGAGTAGTATCATGTCGACGTCTGCGCTAATCACCTTTTTGTACGTCAGTGGTAAAAACAGCCCTATGTACAGCCAGTCGACACCATGCGTCCCAGGGATCTTTGACTTGTTTGACAAGTCAACACTTTGGAACTAATTGGATGTACATGAGGAGTGTGTCAGTATACGCGGAAAAGCCTTCTCGTCGAAATTTAGACCGAGTAAGGACATCGTCGATTCTCGTCGTTATTCATTGTCACCCGGGTTCGTGTTCACTTTCGTTGTTGACGACAAGTTTTGGAAAGTAATATGGTTTGCTGTTAATATAGAACTATAAAATTACTCGATGACTTAGTTCGATACCTGGAACACACTGACGATGTCCTAATCCATATTAATGCATAGACAATATGGTTTGCTTCATTTGTTTCTGGGTTAGCCTGTCACTGACCAGCGTCAAGGGTGTCTTCGCATGAACATCACCACAAGGTTTGAACTGCACCACCGACTGTTTTATTCACGTGCCCTGTATTCAGTGTAAACCTGAAGGAGTAAGGCAGAGAGGCGTGTGAGTGGTGTTCCCCGTGGTCCAGTCTCCCAATACCGATCAGTCGGAAGATAATCTGGTGTGGAGAGTGAAACCCCTATCTCTTGGAAGTAAAAACTAGAAACACTAATGTCTAAAGTATAGGGTCAAGAATTTTACTATGAGTGCCTATAGTAGTTCACTCTGTATAAAATTTCAAGACAAATATTTATCTTCGGACTGAGAATTAAACAAAATCTTCAAAATACAATGCATCAACAAAGCCAAAAACGTAACAGACCATCACGACTCAGCTTGCTGAGAGAAGGAGCAACTAGTTTACCAGACGACGGGGGTCGTTGAACGAAATTAAAGGCACACATGATCGAATTGGCCTATTCGCGTTCAGTACACTTGCTATCTGTCCGTCACCGTTGCGCTTTGAATACGTTGGTGATCTATCCATCCGGGACTGCCAATGTATTCGCGGCCCACTCATTGTAACGCCATATAGTCATGTCACCGCGACCTTTTGCGTCTACAGTCCCTTTGGGTACCGCGCGCTTTAGTTAACGACTATACAGCTGCAATCAGTAAACGCTCTTCCAGATCGCAGTCTTCCAGAAAGTCCGGTCTATATCTGCACTCTCTTATTATCTAAGATCGATATTACAATGTGAAAGACTTGTTGGACAAACTGGTGTACGAAAAATGGATATAACATACATAACTTGCTTGTACCTAGGCGCACGCCGTCTCCTGGTTGACGGTGTACTATGAAGACATGGACGACCTAACAATCCGAAATGGCCACATTCATCACAGCGCCATATAGTCGCGTCACCACGACTTACGCCACCTGTAGTTTGTCTGCGCTCCGCGCGTTTGAATTCACGTCCGCACACTATCGCTCATTGAACCTTCGGATACCCATTCGAATCGCATCCCTCCAAACCGTCTGATTTAAAGCGAAGTCCTCCCAAGATATTAAATCGATATAATGACGCAAAACCTACTGGGATAGCAACCTGGTTTCGCGGCTACTATCCACCGGAATTCCGCTTTTCTGTGTTTGGCTGCCCACATTCCTCGGAATTTGTTTATCAGTCCTGCGGTAGACGTGCCGTGACCAACGAAGCTCGTTGAGCATCGTCATGGATTCACTTCTATCCATGTCTGTTAAGCGAAGTATCTCAGTGACTGGATCCATATCCGACCACCAAATATCCTATGCAAATTACACATTGTGGATAAAAGCGGCTCAAAAGCCATACATTCATTTCATACACTGTTTTTTTCACTACCTCACAGCGGCTTGGAAACAACATTGAGTAGTAGAAAAGCAACAGGGCATCCCTAACGGACTAGACGTGCGAATACGTTGTTTTGACCTGTAGTTTACTTTAAAGATTTGTCATACTTCAAGATTTGCAGACGCCTATCTGCCTTCGCCTTCAATGGTGATACTTCAATTATGGCTGAGAGGCCCATTTATCTGGGCAGCTCTAATGGGCTACGTATTTTAACCGGCAGTCGAGTAGTCAGAGCCGTGGGTGATATTTTTAGCCTCTGCAACCTATGGCTTCTGCGTGACGTTGGTCTTTTGGCGGAGGGTTGAGTGTACAACGTCTTACCACATGCGATCCTTCTGTATGGCTGTGTGACCTCACGTATTCATGTGAATAATATCAAAAGGGCCGGGTTCCTGGGGTTATGGTCCATTATATATATATATGTATATATCACATATATATGTTTCAGAGGTACGCTTACTGTTTATCAGCTCGATCAAAAAAAGGTGGCTTACAAGTTAGAGTGCAGTGTGCTTCTGGCTGATAATCAGGTTTTATATACAAGACCTTAAAACCACAGGCCGCGTCCTGCTCTTGTAGAATCTTTTTTTAATCCCGAAGAAAACACGTAATATCCTGAAATGCTTGTTGCTCGACTGGTGCATGCAAATTTCCGGTTAGGGACAAGGTGTAAGGGAAGAGTTTGTAAATCTCGGTTGGCGTGAACGTAGCATAAAGATAGCTTGGCTTTTGCTCTGGATTTGCCGCAGTTTTACCACTGTACACGCGGTTAACCGTTTCGACCTCCTAGATAACGCTTCCCTATTCCCTACAATTACACACATCTCACAGTGTTGTCGGACTGATTGCTATGTCCCGAACACCGTCCACGGTTGGACCAAAAAGGACCATGTAGTTAGAGCAAATTTACCTGTAACTGGTCGCTTTCCTTCTCGTTTGTCAGCAGCCGATTAGCCTACCTTTGCTAGTGGACTTGAGCTTGATCAGCTGAACGAATAAGGTCACAGGTAGGGTCGGGTGGAAAATGATTATTGGATGGATGACTGATACTCAGCAGGCGTTATGTAAACTGTTAGTATTGTAAAGTAGCTGGCAACAAACTGGTGCTATGGCTGGGTGGATGTTCAATCTTTGCATGTACAAATCTAGGACGGAGACTGCGCTTCTCGTTTTTATTTTCACTGCATGTGTTCCAAGGGGCTCGCTTTTGTCAAAGCATGCAGATGGTGTTGTTTTTAGAGCTTAACATTCCAGCTTATCTTCTGTCATTGCCACGCAGAATGTCACCGTACCGGTTACTCGGTCCACGGCACGCCCCTTGTCCCTTTCCAAGTCTTGTTTTTCCTTCTTAAAGCTTGCCGACTACCTAAGGGGTAAAAGTCCTCTCTATATCCCAGTCCACAATGTACTCGGGTGTTACTTCAAGACACAAGTTAACCTAATCTGATGCTGGTAATTCCTTCTTTATTACGATTCGAAAACGAAAGTTTTGTTATGCCTGAGGATCTTCTCAACCCGGTATAATCCAGCCCGTTTTGAGAATGTGTACTTACTTTCCCAGTAATTGTATTGTTACCCAGTGATTTTTCCTGGGCTTTGGACCAATGATTTTGAAATTATATCTTGAGCTGTGGTAATTTTATGCAATGGCTGCTCTATTTCTTGTTGCAGTCTCATTGATTTTGGAGTTTGGCGACAATTAAAGGCTGAGTTTGCTTCCAGAATATCCGACTCTGATCGTACTTTTTACATTCCTTTATCTAAACACATTTATGTCTTCGTTTATGTGCAGTTAAAAGTATTCATATACCCGTATCCGTGCCCACGGTTTTCCTTATCTAGGACGATTTCTTAATCCCAAAGTTTTGCACGAGTCCGTGATAAAACTAACTCGATAACTTTACTTAACTTTAAATTGAACGCCACTCACATTCGATCACAATCCCTGCATTCAGATAAGGCTTTCAGCTGACTCACCTCGTAAAGAGACACCATACTTGATTTTCGCTCTTATTAGAGCTCAGTAGTGTCTGGGCCGGAATTTGCATTCCAACTTTCTTGTTTGTGAGACTAGCGTGCTAACCACATCACTAGTAATCGCACACTAAGCGTAACTAATCAACCATATCTGAACGCCCTAACGCAACTCTGTTTGAATAGTGTTCAGATTGCTCGATCATCTCGATAGAAGACTCAGTAATTGACCTGTTAACTCCAATCGATAACCCCAATTGAAGCCACGGACTTCATTGAACCAACTGAGCAATGTGTATAGTTTGCATTGCATTTCGAGCGAAACTCGAATCGATTGCTTCTTTACGAAGTGGACCAGCCGAAAGACTTACCTGAATACAGGAACTGTGATCGGATGTAGGTGGTGATCAATTTGAAGTAATCCAAGTCTCCGAAAGTCAGTCCAAACTTCATTTAGTTTGTCTGCTGGTTATTCACCTCCTGAGACGCGTAAGGCAATTTCTTGATTTGACTGATGACTTGGCGACACACACCATCTTGTTCATTTTTTGTCCAACTATGAACACTGATGGTTTTCATTTTTGTTTGGCCGCATCAAACAGCGTTATTGAGATTTTGTTGCGAGCAAGCGACGATCGTCTCACTAGTCGAACCTCCTTCTTTGACCCAGTGAGCGTCGCCGGCGTTATGATGATAATTTGTATGTTCTGGTCTCCTGTCGTTTGTTAGACAGTCGGGACTTGTGTCATTATCACTTCATATTGATGATGAACCCGAGGATCGTAATTTGATGTTGATGATGTCTTTAATTTAAACCATGTTCATCTACCATTTATTGAGGAGCCGTAATAGACAGGTTATCTGTGAGTGTAACTGGGCCTAAATATCGCCTCAACTACTAACTCTCACTGGTAATGCACTGAACCGTTACATATCCATCTAAGGTAAACGTTAAGGTTTTGATCTTATTAATATTCTAATTTTGTTCTGTTTTGCACGCAGAACATTCAGCCTGAAGACCGTGAACTCGTTCGGTCATGGGGGAGAGCCGCTTCGATTGCAACTGTTGTGGATCGATTGTTTGGTGGTATTCTGGTGTGCTCTCTTCAATGTTGCGTTTGTGGTACCATTCGGACAACCTTTGAACCATTTTTGGACCTTTCCTTACCGATCACGGACTCCAAAGCCCCCGTCGGTCGACGCGTTTCCGAGGGTTCTTGTTCACATCGTGGTTAGTTATTTTCTGTTTTTACTGGGCTTATTTATTAAATAACCATTGCATGATCATAATTTGTCCCACCATATTTTATTACTTTTCATCTCTGTAGGAACTGGAAAGTCAAAACAGGAATTAAAACGTGAAGTAAGTTGCTGTCGTTTTGCTGATTATTTCCAACAATCCAAGGCTTTATCGTGTAATTACAGCTGGTGTTGGGGACGTTAGCTCGACACAAGCTAGATAGAATGTGGTAATTTCGGTATGACTACGGATTGCGTGGTTTTCACTGTATTTCTTAGACCAACGCATCACTGTGGTCGATTTTGTCTGTTTAGTCTGTACGCATCCAACAAATGGAGTGCTAGCGGTTGGTCATGTTTACCCTTGTTTGTTTTCTTGTCAGCAAACCTTCATATGATGCTGTTCTATTCCTTAGAGCAGTGGCTTCTAAACTTTTTCGGTTTATTGGGGTCTTCATTGTTTACAGGTTTGGTTGTACAACTCCAAATATGTTTCAGTACGTGATTAATGTGTGTGATAGATAAAAAATATAACCAATCCAATCTTATTACTCTTATTTTATTACTCGTTCGTTGGAACAAACTTCTGTGAGCATACTGAACTTCCGTGGGACAGTGATTGTTCTTATTTACTTTCGTCAGTTGGAGATGGCTCAATGTTAACGTCCCCGATTTTCGGGTTAATTGTCATACATTTCATGTCCGGTCGTCTTTACTACTATTGTCATGACTTGTTAACTTGTTTACGTGTAACCTACATTTGATTCGGGCTACAGGACTCCGGTTTTTGAGCTATTCCCTAGTCGCTTGCGACGTTCGGCCACAAGGGTTTCAGGCTGCTTAATTCAGCTGCAATAATAGCTACTTAGTCAGTCAAATGAAATAATGTCCCAATTGTGCATATCTGTATAATTGCGTCATCTTTTGCACCTGATTAGCGTAAGAAGAAACACAAAAATCCAAAACGTGAGCAGCGCAGAAAACGGAAACATGGACTGAACGATCTTGGTGCTGTGTCCTCGGACTTCGACTGTGAGTGTCCGCCCGTTGTGGAGGACGATGTGACAAAGACGGATTCGGACGCTTGCGAAGTTGCTCGACAAGACGACTCAATGGCTGATATACCTTCAGAGACTCCCACTCCTAACGATGTATATGAAACTGGTGATGATTCGAAAAGACGTTTATCTTATAGTCAAGCGGGTAGTGACGTTTCCCATGGGCAACCACAAAGTGATGAACCAGGTGATCAATATTTTTGAGTACCTCATTTTTAATGAACAGGTAATACCCTGAAAATGTTCCAAACTTAACTATTACTGCGTGACTGTATGACAGGACACGAGCTGCCTGTTCGTCTGTTACTGCAAAAATCAGATAGTGGGCGTGCTTGACAATCCTTTTGTTATCTATTGTTTGCTAGTTCAACACAGCCGGCAGAAATTTTAGCCTCGGGAGTAACTAAAAGGATAAATAAGTGCGATCTGTCACAATAAGGGGGCACAGTTAGTTTCAACCCAGAATGGCACGGCGATGGAGCTTGACAGAGATGCTTTGTTAACCTCGAGGTTATTCATGTATTAATCGTTAGAAAGTCATCATTCTAGACTCTTTCATGAGAACGTGGAGCTCATTTGTTATTTGATAAGCTATTTTCTCCTGGGTTTACTGGTCGGCTATGTTTGATTTTCCATCGTTGCGTTCAGTTCTCTCTGCTTGCCGAATAGTCTTGTTTAATTGCCATCGAAAATTAACAGCCTTCATTTGAACAAACAAATATCTTTTATTTGACCTTATTACCAGTTCACATTACCCCAGTGTTTCTACTCACTGTGTTCTTAAGAATCTGCAACTGTCTATTCACATTTGCTTGGTGAATGATATGCCACTGTCGAAATATTCCAGTACAATCATAAGAAAACCAAAATGCCATTGATTTATTCGAAAGCTGACCTTATCAAAGCTTTTGGCTATAGTGGGCCGTATTCCAGAGTTCTGTTCGTTTGTTTACCAGCTGAATTCTCACATGAAATTTTCCACCCTTTACATCACATGATATTCGCTGCTGTGTGACCTACAAGGTCGCCTGCGTGGCAAATACTGTTAAGCCGCCTGAACTTAAACAGGAGTAGTCAGGGCAACTCGGGTCGAATCCGTTAGTCGGAGTTTAACAGACAGGCGTCGTTACTACCGACCTACCGCGAACTTATCACATGAAAAGACTCAAACATAATTTGATGACGTTGTGACATTTTGTCCGTTTTCCAAGAAAACACGTAAACTGTCCCCTTATTCAATCTACTTGAAAGGCGTAATTATCAAATATTTGTAGCAACTTTTCTTGTACACAAATGCGGCAATATCTATTGGACTTTCCGCTGTGTTTGTGTATCCGTTTGTTATCACCAACGTTTGTCTGTTAGCCTTGAATTACATTTTTTGTGCTAACCCCTTGCATCCATTTTTTGGCAACTCAGTTCGTTTGTATTGACGCGAAATAGCGTCAAATGACATTGCTCACAAATTTATGTACTGTGCGGTACAACGTTTAGTCACATGGTTGGTTCAAATTCCATGTTCCTACCTTCATTAGTCAATTAATGAGAGGAGATGTAACAGAATATCGGAACATGTCAGTGTTCTTATCGAAATATCATTTTAGTCTAGAATGTTTTTGTATTTATGCTTTATTTGTTTATTATTCGATCATGCTTTCTGTACATATTTGTCACCCTTTTTCATAGTCTCTCCGGGCATAACTTAACAATACATTCACTGGCGTATCTTCAGTGTCTTGCATGAATTGCAACATTTGGGCATTTCCAGTTTTTCCATTTATCAAAGCTTGAGGTTGCTCTAACCTAGATAATGCATTGACCACTCGTTCTGGAGTAGATCGAATAAAAGAAAAAACTGGTTTTTGGAAAACCCAGTCTTCCGAGTCTTAGAGTGGCTGTTGCTGTACACTAAACCACTAGCACATGGCTAGGGAAAACGAAATATCCTGAGTTATGGGAGATAGTTAAACAGACGTCATTTCTTATAGATAAACAACTATTTAAGTGAGTCCTGTCGAAAATTCAAATAAAAGGTCTTGATTGTAAAATGAATTATCTGCCAAGTGTTACTAGTTGTCGTTGGTGATGCCACTACAGTTTTTATCACCAAAGAACTGTTATAATGTGCCTGCGGAGTTAGGAGCAGGTATCATGAAAACAGAGCGTAAGAAGGACTGGACGCAAAGAAAGAAGGAAAGAATTGAAAAAAGTGACAAAGGCAACAAATCTTGTTTGTACATTTGCACTCCTGTTTAATGCACAAACATTTTACCTGGTAAACCCAACTCCAAAACAAAGTTAAACGCCCCAAGTGAAAGTTCCCCTAAGGTAACGATTGTTGCATGTTGGTTTAATGAATTCATTAAGGGAAAAAGTCAAGTTGAAAGACTGCGCCAACTCCTAGGCAGTTTTCAATTAGATTCATTTCAGTAATCATTTTCTACTTAGTTCTTACTCACTTTTTTAAGATGCGCGCTTCGTCTAACGACCAGTGGAATCATGAGAAGACTGTTGCCTTTGTAAAAGTATGTTGAGCGTATGAATTTGTACGACTGGTTGTCTCATCTTCATAAGTGAAAGTTGTAACGACGTTATAGATAGGTTTGTGAATTTTAGAAAATAACCTCTTAAAGCTTTGAGAGAAGGCTGTGAACTTTTGGATGACTAGCGTATTAATCCTGGTTTTGCTAGCCCGAATTATTTCCCCATAGACCATGCCATTTTACACGGACTGAATCATTCCGACAGCATTCCGTACTAATCTAGTTTAGATTCGCAATTTAACGTTTGAAATTTTGAATTTGTACCACTTCAACATAAACTAAAGCGTGACTGACATCGTCTGCTGGTACACTCATGAGCGAGGATTCACATCTTATCTAATTTGATCGTTCCTGTCTGGGTTTGGGAATCCACACTATAACCCAGTGTTTTACGTGACAACAACTAACTATTTATTGTTTATGAGGAACAATCTTACTTAACATAAGTCTAGTGCTAGCTGTCAATTTTTATCTGTTTCTTGGTCGAATGATACTTTGGTACTAAGGTTTCTTACCTCTACCGAGTACCATTAACTGCCCGACTTTTTCACTTGTTCGTAACGTCCATACCGCCTGAATCGTTTGTCAACAATGGATTTCTTGGAAAACGTGAGTTTAATTTTTAACCTTGACCTTTGTTTCGAAAATATTATATCCGACTTCTTTTTTTCGTCTGTCTGGTTTTCTCTTCTAGGTTTACAACAAATGCAGTTGCAAGGTTCCTCTTCTTCATTCCGGTCGAGCACCTCCTCTAAAGGTATAGATAAGCTTTGATTGCTTGTTTTAGATCCTTTATGATTGACACTTCGTTGGTTCAAATAAAAATACTGCTCTGGTTTTACTTCATAATTTGAACCAATTGTTCACCTTTATTCATGATTTCACTGGATAGCGTAAGTGTAGGGCTGTTTGTTCGACAGTACCACCGATACTGTTAAGAGCTGATTAATCTGAAAGCGTCGATAAGGACTAACCGCGGTACATCGCGGAAATGGATTAACTAGAAAATGTAGAACATTTTTTCTTTCCATTGAATTTCAATGGGCTGTCTCATTCATGACTGAAGTGCAGCTCGCCTGTACTGCCTCATTTCTATTTGGCATTTATTCTCAGCTTACGCGTGTGAACACTGGTTTACTTGTTGAGTTTTGTGTCAGAACTACTCACCTACATGTGTATTTCTGTAGGGAGTTGTGCGGACGCCGAAGATAGTGATGAGGATAAGGTCGGGGTATCTACACCGGCCAGCCATTCTCCTTCAACTTCGGACCAGGGTGAGAACAATGTTCCGATTGAACCAATATCCTATCTCACTGAACAGCTAAATGAACTCCATATGGATGCGCAGGACTTTGAGGCGTTCGGTTCCGAAGAGTTCATCCAGGCCAGTCGGCTATCTCAGATTCCACTTCGTGCGTGTGTATTTGACGGAATGTCACATGGTCCAAATGACTCCAGCAGAACACTCTACTCCTGCCTTTCTCGGTTCACAGCACCCGAGCGCCTCACTGGTTCTAATCAGATTATATGTGAATCGTGCGGGAAAGGTCATAATAACAAAGGGTCTGGTCGCGTATCCGGTATGAGCCAGAGGGATAGCACCCACACTCCTGTCTATCGGGATGCAGTTCGACGGGATCTGATTCTGGAACCACCACCACTGCTGACAATCCATTTGAAACGTTTTCAACAGGTATGCAAGTGTTGGGGTGAACTGCTTGGGCTTGTCCGGAATTACGTGGGCTCATTGCTAGCGCCATTTCACATATTAAAAAAGTGCTCATGTTATCACCATTTGCCAGAATGATACCTTCAATCATATTGATCCCTCATACTTGATAGTGAATTAGTACTTTCGCATTTTACGTGTCGTACCTGTTCGCTATCATACGTGTTAGACGTCTTTACTTGTTCCTTCCACATACCGGCTGCAGTAGGTTGATATCGAGCCGTGGCGAACAAGCTGGTTCACAGTTTGTTATCTTCGGGTCAAACACAGTACAATGAATTACTGAAATTAGTAGTCAAAAGAGGATTGAGTGGCCACTAATACTGTGCAAATCTAACATGACTTGGATTATGGGTGTATTTTTTGTTGTTGCGATAGTGACCATTTGTTACAGCAGCTGAAGACCATGGCAAATTGACGGCTTAGAAGAAGGACGTATACATATTGGGGCGTAACCGAATTCCAGTGGTCTCTACGACCGCGAAGATGCAATATTCCATACCTTTGGTGTGAACGTATATGGTGTGGCAGACTGACATGAAAACGTCTAAACTGACTGTATGACCATAGCCGATCAGGTGGGACAAGGTTTTGTTTTATTTCCTGTGTTATTGTCCTGTTGTCAACCAAAAAAGATGACGGCTGTATATTCTTTGCAATAGACGCATGCTAGTGCTACCCAGATGTTCTTTTTCATAAGAAGATGAGTACATGAGCAATGCGGAAGGAAGTTAGCAACATCGGTGTCAACCGCTTTTCGTGTCTCAACCGAATAGCGAGTAGTTGTTTGTTAACAACTTTGGACGTTGAGCTGTACGAGTGCATCCATACCTACAGTTTGACAGTACCAAGTTTGCTTTCGTTTACTCAACAATTTTGAGCTGTCATGACGTCCTAATACTGGTTGATATGCTTTTCTTTCCGTAACTTCTGGATGATAAAATTCACAACCGCTGTTAGTGTCTTCATACCTCTTCGTGTTGTCTCTGTTTTAGTTCGGCAGTAGTTTACAGAAATCCCAAAAGCCAATAGCTTTCCCGGTCA
Source organism: Paragonimus skrjabini miyazakii (assembly GCA_014338405.1). NCBI lineage: Eukaryota > Metazoa > Platyhelminthes > Trematoda > Plagiorchiida > Troglotrematidae > Paragonimus > Paragonimus skrjabini miyazakii. Next base: position 41,171 of record JTDE01000838.1, read on the forward strand.
TTCTCGACATCACTCCTTTCTGCTCTGCTCTTTACCTGGTAAGTTCCTGAAACAGCGTTATGCTTTTGGTTGCTTTGCTCTGTGTGCACAATCGTGTTGCGCTTTTGTTCAATCCTGCTGCACTTTTTCCGTTTACACTGGACGAAGCTAAATAACATTATTTAGAGCTGTAATACATGTGCTACCAATTAGGTGTTTCCTATCCTGGTTTTATATGAGGAAGCTCTTTTAAGGTACAGTTTACCACAACACTCCATGTCAGTTCCTCGGGACTTTTACAAGCGCTGTTAAATATTGTGATGATAGGTAGTTTAAACATAACATCTCTACATGGTTGTATTGATCATGGGATAGTTGAATTTAGCCATCTACACGGAATTATACAACATTCCCTCCAAACCACAGGTCTAAAGACCTGTTACAACAAGGTTTGCAGGAATAAAGACCAGCCTAGCAAGTTCGAATGGCTTGGTTTCATCATTACACTCAGCCTCGTTCAACGTTGGCAGCTCATCATTGAGGAAACCGATGCCGTTAATTACCAGGTCCCAACAGTGTCCCCGACATAAAAAATCTAAATGATTACGTTGAACCGTTCAGCCTGGAACAGGTGCCAGCTAGAACAAACTGAACTTGCGTTTGTGGAGTGTGTCATGTGGTGCCGTTATCAGAAAGAATCGTTTTTACTATCACCACGATTTTGTTTGAAAGTCAAAAGTGAATCCTAAGTTTTTCCACAGCGAATTCGCATCTAACACGAAAAGTAAGGATGGCATTTCTCAACGATAGACTTTTTGATGGCTGCTTGTTAGTTGGCTGTCTACAGAAAGTTTGGAAACAGTTCACAATCATAACCCAATAGACTATCGTCTGATAGCACTGTTCTCAGTGGTCTCTGAAGTAATGGAGAGTTTACTAGATGATTCTTTCCGAGCAAAAGTTGAAGATCTCAAACTGGTCACCTGGGGGATACTTATGCGTCACGAACTTACTGTTTGCTCCTGATTTTTGGACGATCGCTGCCGACGCTGGGCTGACCATAGATGTGGTTTATCTTGACATTTCCTAAGCTTTTGACTAGGTTGGTCATTCCATTTTGTTACGGAAACTGAATAGTTGCAGCTTTGATGAACGCTTACTTACCTGGTTTGGGGATTATCTGACTGAACGTAGGTTCAAATTCAAGAGAGACTGAACAGCTATCAGAATGGTCCTCTGTGAACAACGGTGTTCCTCTGGGACCCATTTGAGGACCTTCAGTTATTCATTCTTTTCGTACTTGAGCTAGCCAGCATAGTCAAATCGCCTGTTACCTTACGTTGGTGACGAAATTCTGGCGAGTCCTAGAGTGCCCGGAAGATGTGATGACCTTACACAACGAGTTGAATTATCGAAACCGATAATCCATAGAAAATAACACACCGTTCAGTGTCAACAAATGTGAAGTCATGCACATTCGCCGTTAAGATTGTGCTGACCACAGCGTCAACGACACAAGGCTATTCACGTTAGTTTGCAAACAGGACCTACGGGTCATAGTGGCCGACAGTTTGAGTTTGTCTGCAAATTGTGTAGCCGTGGTTAAAAAAGCACAAATAACCCTGAACCTCTTGGGAAGATTTTGTGGGACCATCTAATCTGAAGTGTTTACCACTGTGTTCACTCCAGTAATCCACCCACACCTAGAAACAAACACACAAGCCCGCCGTCCTTATCTTAAGGAAATTTTTGGCACTTACTGGAACTGTTCAGAGACGGGTCACTAAAAGAATCATGGGGCTTATACAAAATTCCTGCGCAGAAAGACTGGCAGAATTAGCCACTTCTCAATTAATTACAGACACATCAGAGGAGACCCAATTTTACCTGCACAATATTTCGTATTCCGGGTCATTCACTGACATATCTCCAACTAAACAAAAATGAACGTTTAAGAGATCACCTACTGAAATTGAGTAATGGGTCGGGTAGGTTACTTTGCGGACAGAACTGCTTCGCAGTGAGGATCTGTTCCCGCTGGAACGCATTGTCCAACTTTGTGATCATGGCTGAACCGGTTGATTTTTAAAACGTTACTCGATCGGCACACGTAAAAGACAATCTGCACTGCGAGTTTCTTAACCGTCATTCTAGCCCAGCCTCACGGATTATTAAATGCGCAAATGTGATGGATTGTTGTTTAGGTGTGTCTCAGTGTTCGTCGCTGGTATAGGTGCGACCAAAAGCTTCTTTTATTCATTTTCTTCCATCTTTTCTTCATCCGAAAGACTGCTGCAGCTGTGCGCATGTTACGGCTTCTATATTTTGAGCATCGTATTCCAACACTAGAAGAGGCATTGTGTTATATGGAGACCTCCTTGTGCTTCTTATGCATAGACAACTCGATCACACAGCAGTCAGTTCAGGTTGCGCCACTCTCTGAAGGACTGTCGTGCGTTCTGGGCCAACCACCTGGACTCGGATCTTGCTGTTGTGCGTGCTCGTTTTGTTTTGTCATTTTCCCAATGGACTTACGCTCGTAAATGCAAGGTAGCTAACTGGCATACGAGCGTGGAGAATGTGAAGAACGTTTACCAAGAGGTGTTTGCGAACAAGTTGCTCAGTTCGAGTCAGATGAGGGATCCTAATGAACACTGGGAACAAATCGCCGCAGCTATGAAAGCATGCTGTGAACAGGTATGTTCTGAAGGATCTGTTCGGTTGCGACAGAACTGCATTTCTGTCACGTCGACAAACCTTATGAACAAGCGTCGCTCGATCCCATCTGGTTTTGAATGTTATGACGATCGTCGAGAATTTAAACGCACGCTTGCACAAAGACCGTGAGTGCTACTTGATCGAATAGTCGAAAAGGATTGAGAGAGTCTTTTCATCTGGGAATAGCAGAAGGCCTTTTTCCATGATCCGTGGTTGTACTGGCCGTCAAGTCGGTGTAAGTGAGACCATATGTGAAGAAGCTGGTTCACTTATTACCAGTCAATCGCGCCGACTTGACAGGTAGGTTGAACATTTTGAAGAGCAGTTCAGCTGGCCTCAACCAGATCATGTGGACGACGGGACCTGAATAGTCAGTTATTGCATTCCAGACGACCCTCCGTCGAAAGCAAAAGTGTCCCTGGGGTTTAATTCATGGAACAGTAACAAGGCTTCCGGACCAGATCTCATCTCTTTTCTTCTTTCGAAGATGGCGGGGAGAGGTTGATATCGGAACTGACGAAAACCCGCCAGACGATTTGGAAAACTGAAGAGGTACCTCGTGATTGGTGCCTATCAACATTAATTCCCTTTCTGAAAAGGAGAGCTCGAAGATTGTGTGACAACCACAGCTACACCAATCCAATGACTATAGCGTTCAAATTACTCTTTGGCATTATTACATTGAAACACTAAGCTCAGAGTAAGTCAGATCCGTGAAGAACTGGCGAGATTCCGATCCGGTCGTGGGTGCGTTGATCACATTTTTACTTTGCGACGGATCTTGGAGCACCGACACTGTTAAAGGCAGCCGACGGTTGCTTTCGATTCAGTTTCTCGTAACGTTCTCTGGAACGACTTTCTTCGCTAGGGAGTACCTGGCGAAGATGTAAGCAGATTTGCTGTGTTTGATCATCGGTGTCTGTCAGTTAGCCTTCATTAAGCATTAAGCAGTGTGGCCGTTCACCGACGCGTACTTCGGAGCGCTCGGAATATGTGATCAGTTGGTCGACTCATCACGTTGCACAACCTGAAGTAGTTTGGTTTAGTACTCTGTATGCCATCTGATCGTCTTCCCTACCGGGCATACAGTGAGACCAGCAACAGTTGGGTGAAACCGCGTGGTGGTCAGGCAGCAACGTGGTCACGAAATATGAAGACCCTGACTGCTCAACTGAGCAAAGTGGGTAGGTGTCGCCTGCCTGGATCATTCAAATCGCTGGTTAGAGACGTTATCCGAGATGGCGGTGTGTCGCAATCAATGGCGTACTTGTATCCATACCATTCCTAGTTCTTCCGCGTAGTCTTCTTTTAATAATTTCGAACCTCCTTAGTAGCATTTTCTTCAAGAAGATTCCACGTCACTGTTGAGGCGAGCGGCCGCCCGAGCCCCAGTACCTTCTGGTCAAGCTGATGACTGTTATGCTGATGATGAAACAACTTAAAGTTTCTCTACATCTCTCATGTGTTGGCTAGTCACGCCAAGCGATGGATCAACACTTCATCCGTTCGCTTGCGTTTTAGCGTCTACAACGCATCTTATCACCCACGCTATTTTTCGTTTCTGACTTGATTCCGTTAATTACTTTGTGATACCCCCACTGGTGACCCCTGTTCGATTGCTCCATCAGTCAGTTGGTAACTGTTTGAATTGACTATATTATCAATCATCATTCCCTCTCCTGTTGTTCACACAATGTGTACTGCCCTATTCTAGACCGACCGCTCTGTACCTGTTTTATATTGTTTAAGCGGTAAACGTGACACTCTGTCTTGCAATTCGTAGATCGAGTTAGTCAACAGACATCTTGTTGGCACTGCTTTTAAATGGGTCACCAACGGAAATTGGCAGTCAGCAAAACAGTAATACTGATTGTGCTACTTTAACCACAGTGGCCGTTTGAATGTTTTCGTTATTCACATCAGTGTGCGCGATGGTTCCTACTATGTGGAAGAAAGTGCAGCCTGAGGTGGAATTAGGAGTAATCTCTTTAGTGAGATCACCTGCTTTCTTCGTATAATGAAGTATATAATGGTGACATCACTGAGAAATTTTGTCGCAGTGCAGTCCAATGAGCATTGCCATAAACTTGTCTAAAAATCTTTAACCTGATTGTGTCGTCACTACTCACAAACTTGTTGGATTGAACCACTTCACTAGGGGAGACTAGACGCCTTGCTGACAGATCATGATTGATGATTTCTTCAACCAACCTAACTAATTTCAGTAGGTTACCACCAGGACCCCTTTACATTCCTGCTGCTTGCAAAACTTTCTGTTACTTGTCAATACTCATTACATTGTTTTGTAAGTAGGTTCCTATTGTTGGCGTCAATGACGATTAGTAACATATTAATGATGTGACGTAGATCTAGCGTCCATGAACATGCGAACGTCAGTTTAACGGTCAGCCGATCAATATTACATGGTTGCTTGACAATTCTTCTTTGGGGCAGGTCACAATAATCACCGTAACCATTTTCAGTCTTAAGTTGTATCCATGGATACAATGGCTGTCGTTGATTATGACAGTAGTCCACGTGGTGTTGTGAGTGCGAATTTATTAACAAGATGAAGCAAACATAAAATGGAGCTCCATGAAGCAGGCTTCTCAGTGAAGACGGCAGTTTGCCATATACGGGACAACACATCTTTTGTTTAAAAGTTAACAAATCTGGGAACTTTATTTTGATTGTTTCAAGTTTGTTTTCGTCCGACAGTGTTTTTTTTTACTTGAACGTTTATCATGTTGCTTATGACGTGAAGTTCCGAGATACAGACTATTAGTGACGCGAACAGAGGATGGAAGGTTACTCAATCCTCTGTTTTTTGTATGTGATAGTAACTGATTTGCTCATCCACACACCGTAACCGTTCTTCCTTCGACTTTGTACCTATTGAGCTTGTTACTTTGTCATTATACAATAAGGTTCTGATTAGTTAACTGACGTAATGTGTCTTTGCTGACTTTTAGAACTGTTGTTCCTCTCCACTGCCTGTAACTCTTCTGCTGAACGTATTCAACCTCGTTTTGTTTGAATTGAACTGTGGATAAATCAATTTTTTCGCTTGAGCTTTAATATGCTACCTTTTTAAAAGCGGTATATACGAAAGCTTAGTGTAAGGTAATATCTTGATGGGATCACTATTTAACTTTCAAAATGTCTTGCTTTTGATAGTCGTCTTTGTTATCTTGTTATAATCCTACAGTCCGCCTGTAACTCAGTGTGCTATCGATTGTATGGTGTGGTGGAGCACATTGGTCGTTTGGCTGGCGGCCACTACGTGGCCTATGTTGCTGTTGATCCTACTGGTTCTTCGGGCTCGGAGCACCCGGACAAATTAAGAACTCTGTTCAAACAATTTATCACTCCTCTTGATCATCCTCCCAAATGGCCGTTGACTTCACATGATCTCGTGCGCCGGCTCCGTCGCTGTGATCGCACACAGTTAATCAAATCCGTGTCCGACCTAAGCAGTTTTCTCACACGTGAATCCGATTTAGATGAAGTGAATGCGGTCGATACTCAATCTTTCACAGAGCCCACAGAACCGGATGATCGTGTATGGTTTTGTTGTTCTGACAGCCATGTGACGAAGGTTTCGTTGACCACAGTTCGCAATTGTCAACCCTTCCTGTTGTTTTACGAACGCCTACCCAGCTGATGAAATTTTATTTGGCGCATTAAACTGTCTGTTTGCCTGGAAATGTATTATATCCCAAAGTCTTTCCCTCATTTTCATTTTTCATACATTGCGTTCAAATTCCCTTCCTATGCATTTGTTACCGACTATGTATTTACCTACATGGTTTATGTGGGTGATAAGTGTGTTCTCCCTGATGTACATTAACCGAATTCAAAGTGGAACTTCTCGAATGCTTGATTATGTCAAACAATAAAATGGTGAGCCACTAAAAAGGTTTCGTAAATGTTTCTCGACAGAGTTTTTCGTCAGCTAGATCCCACTGATCCTTCGGAACAACGTTAAGAGACTACTGCTTCATGGCTTGTCTTATTGAGGCCATAATCATCATAGACAACAACACATCAGTGGTTCACACTTGCTTAACTGCCACAGAGCCATTAAGAAAGTAATAGCAAGCATTGTATAGAAAGAGGGAATAAGAAAAAAAGGGACGGGAAGGGACCTAGAGATACGCTCTTCTGTCTCATTCCCCACATCTCAGTCGACGCCACTGATGCAGCTTCCCTGGCACACAAACCGGTCAACAACCCCCATAACTTAATTGTCTAACATAAAATCCACGTGATTACAACAATCTTGCAGAAGCATTTGTATTTTGAGGCTACAAAGCGCATTCCGAAATTCAGCGGCGTTCAGCGTTGCTTGTGTTGCCTGAAAGTTGTCAAACAGTAAGACCTTGTCGTCAGCATAATCAAGATCGGTCAATCTTCCACCAGGTAGAAGGTCCACGCCAGCAGACAATCCTCCATTATATTGTTCATCACAAAATTAAACGAAAATGGCGAAAGTGGGCAGCCTTGACGCACACCACTCATGGTGTTGAAGCTGTCAAACAGTTAATCTTAAAGTTTAACCTGAGCTGAACCATAGGAATAAAGAGCCGACAGTATGTTCACATAGTCGGTCAGTATGTCCCTGCGTTTATGCGACGGTAAAAGTAGATCGATTCACCGAATTGAACGCACGTTTATAGTCAACAAACATGGCAATTATGCACAAAGGTTTTAGAAATAGCCGCAACAAAATCGTGCAGCCACCCCAGGTTACGATGGTGCCTTCGTGTTGATGCTCCGGACTAACGTTTACTAGTCGTTCGGGTATCAGAGGGTTTGAGAAAAGGGCGTGCGACATCCGGTGTGTATAACAGTTTCCGGTTCTTTTTCCGTGGTCGGACGTGAGCTAATTGTTGTGACTATGCGTTCTCGAATTTATTTTGCATTCGTTCTGTCCCCGTCGTGCTAGGACAATATGAATTGATGGATTTAGGAATAGGGAAGATTTCGACTTTCCATGAACATAACTAAGCATACGAGAAATTACCAAGCATTCGGAGGTCTGGGGGCGTTGTGCTCTACTTGAAAATGTCAAAGGACATTTTTCAAGCGACTCAAAAGAACGGCGAAGTATTTTATCAAGGCGCAATAAACAATGCCTGTTAATTTGAAACATTGAGCCCCTTTGAACCATCTGAACAGAGCAGTCAGAAGCCACAAATTATGATATAAATTCATTTCGAATTCATTTCATGCCTGTTAGGCCTGGCTTCCTTTGCAGCAGTAAGTCTCTCCGGATTCAAACATCAGTGTTCTCACATGATTTGTGAACGGGCTACTGAGTGATACCCTATGGTTGAGATATAGGAAAGGGAATACCATCATCTTGCTGACACAGCAACGCTTGTTGTGAGCTGAGATGCACGTTTCGTGGGTTGACCAACGGCGTTTCGTTCACTTCGATGATGAGAATCAGTTAACCTTGATGTGTCTCGGCCATTGGAGTGCTACCGTTGTGATATTCAGAGGGTTGAGATGTGCTCCGATCTACCCACTCACGATAGACTTGCTGGCCGTACGACTACTTTCCAGCTTTTAGTTTTTGTGAACTGGCCGTATAGTAATTAATATACCGACTTTTACTTCAAAATACGAACTGTTCTGTTGTTCTTCATTTCTTCAGACTGGGAAAGCACCGTAAATTTTCAGTAAAGCAACGCCTTACGTCATACGTCGCATACAGCTAGGACACGGTTACCTCGAGATACGCTTAGCTACATGTGTTTGAATGCTAAACTCTCTCCTATTTCCAATTCTTTCTGTTTGCATGTTCGTGGCACGACGCAGACGGAACGGTTTCAAAATGAGGTGTTATTCACATGACACTTAGTTCACATCCATACCACTGGCAAACGGGTCTGGTAACTGCAATGCCTACCGTATGGTAACGCACTTCAGGTTCTCAAGACAGCCTATACCTACTGCAACCTGTTAATGTTGGGCCGGGTTATCAGCCTAATTGTGGTGGATTGTTAGGCCGGAGGTATGAACGTTCCAACACTCGGTGGAATACCTCGACGCGGGGGGAAGTTACATCCAAAAACCCACAACGGGCGGATGGCGACCAACGGGGGCAATCGGATGAGTCATCGCTCGACCGGATCTGACCAACGGGCGAGGCATGGCAGGCAAAATAGAATGGACGACGAAATCGGAGGCGAGGTTATTCCAGCACTCGCAGGAATATCTCGACACCCGTGAAATACGATCAAAGCCCATTGTGGATAGATGGAGGACAACACGAGCGACCGGACGAGCCATCGCTCAACGAAATCAGACCAACAGACGAAGAATGGTAGGCGGAAAACCCCCCGATAGACGGCGCCGATCACACACATAAACCGGGCAGAAGTGCGCACGACGCGTGAGCGGAAACCTGGGGGTGTGTTGGACTGGGATGCTGACTCATAAACGCGAACGCGCGTGTAGCATACTAACTAGCGTGTTAGACAATAAAGATTGTGCTTTATTGGACGCCTTTTCGCTACATAATGATACTTCAGTAACCTGGGGTGACAGTATAGGTTTTTGCAGTGGCTGTTTTGTCTTTACGCATAATGCATTTTCTAGAGAATACTCACGTAAAATTCAACCCACGGCCTTCTAAAGGCTTTTGCTCACTGACTGTGAAAAATGGTCTGATTGCTTCGATTCTAAGGAAAATGTTGCTGAAAATAACTGGCTATATAATTTATCGTGAGGTGTTCGCGCGCCAGCGTCCTTTGGCTTCGGTCATTGTGTCACGCTGATCTGTGTGTAACCGCCGTCGGTTCATTCATTTTCAACTGACTCAGTGCACGGCGATTATGGAATTATGCTCTGATATGGTGCATATTCATGGAGAATTTTCTGTATATCCATTACATTGTGACAATTATTGGTGTCTAGTTTCCATCGAGCGCGCCTAGATTTCACTATTATCAGGTTCACAGGACCTCTTTTTAACATACAATGCAAGTTTGACTTAGATTTGTCGTTAGCCTATGTGGAAATTGCCTCGGCATACTTTCTGTTTAATTTTCATTTCTTAATAGTGTTGAGTCAAGCTCAAAGAGGGAAGTTCGAGCGAACCATTTGAATTGACTATTATCACGCCTGGTAATGAAGTGCGAGCTGACGTTAAACAAGATCTAACTTCATCACCTAAGAACACACCGCGCTGGTGGTACAAAGCAGTAGTTGATGTAAGGAGATTAATGTAGTTTTCTCGATGTAACCGTGATTCCTACGCTTGTTGAATGGAGTCGTCCATATTATAGCCAGTTTTCTGTGCTAACAGCACGTCAGCTTGGCGAACTGAAGCGGTGTCCGTTGTTACATTCTTCATTGGCGGCCCATACACAGGATGGACCTGAGCAACGGCGTACTCGGGTCATTAAAAGACAAAGTTCTGCGTTTAATCCAACAATATGACGGACCGATTCGTACTTTGATCTGACAGTTGTTACAATCTGATACGATGGTGCACATCGCCGAGCTGATATCGCCTCAGAAAGACCGGCTGGAAGTTGCACCGCATTTCATGAAAATCGTCGTAACGGACGTTTGACACGTTTGAGTGGTCATACACACGTGCTTATTTTCATGTATGGGCCGTATAGATGATTGCTATATCTCGACCTGCCGTTGATGCACGAAATGACAATATTCCTTAAACACAAAAGTATGACAAGTAAATGAATGAGCAGAAGGAACAATGAAGTCATAAGAGGGCGTCAACAAGCATACGGTTAAGGGCTCTCCCTTGACTGTAACACTGCTATATTCGAGAACATTTCCACCCTGCGATGTGGAACGTTGCCCAACATAGAAAGTGGCACTTCACAACCATGCTCAGCGCTCATGCGAAGTCAGCAGTCATATTAAACAATCTACAGTCTGATGATGCCATATTCCCGCTGGACTTTTGTCTAGGGTCCTCTTCCAGTCTTAGCTAACTTGGAGCCGGTCGCAACACTTCATACCTGAACTCTGCAGCTGACTTCTGTTCAGGTGCACCTGACAAATGCACTGGTCGTGTTATGGCTCACGACTTTCGTGCTATCTATTGAAGTACATACTCATCAGGCACATGGTCGTGTCAACATCGATCTGAAAGTGAACGTACACTCATCAATAAGAAGTTCGACTTAAGACTACACCTCCAGCAGCCTTGTGCATTGAGGGTCGATCCACAAACATGGATTGTCAGACAACGTAATGAACAGAATAAATGTGGCTTTCAAGATTCACGATGAACAAGTTTGCACAATTTCTTAACAGCTGGACGTGAGTTACGTGTTTGACAAAATACTTAGAAATATGTTATTGACAAACAGTTCACCCAGCCTAGCTACCCTTTGTGTATCCGAGTGCACTGTTCGTCATAAACTGCAGTCATTGTTAGGATATAATTGACAACTAATACAGGCTTTTTCAGTGCTTTCTCATTGTCAATCATTTGGGTCACAAAAGTTTATCCGCAACAACAACCCATCACTTGTGCTCGTCTAGTATATTACAGCCAATCACGCACAAGTATGTCTGCAGTCAGTGGTCCAAAGCTCTGCCTGAGTGACCGAACATGAACGCATATCGTTATGAATGAAAGATTGAAGTGACACGCTAACGTTATGAATCCTTTGTAGCCCGTAGAAGCGGGAGATAATGGTGCCTGTGGGTCTTATAAGTTTGAGCTGGCAGTTACTTTGACTTCTTGGTCTTTCAATCGTTTCAGATTGCAAGTTATCTGCGTCTCAGTTGAAGTTACTTTATCTTTTCTCTTTGTTAAATGTAGTGGTATTTGCAAGAATCGCTTGCATCTTGTTTGCATAGTGCGATTTGTCGAGCAACAATATTCCAGCACATTTATCCGGTCATGGTAGTAGTACATCCTGTCGACCTCAGTGTACGTAATGCTTCATGATGTCTATCAGTTGTTGATCCCTTATAATACAAGGGACTATACCGATATTGATAACACAGGCTAATCAGCTTGGTTAGTTGAGTTGATTGACAATAGAAATTCGTAAACTGAACTTCTAGCACTAATTGATCATAGTGACGACGTGGAATGCGAAGTTTCGGTCCTAATGATAGAACCAGGGAAGTAGAAGAAAGCTTATGAATGTGCCGTTCAGGTTGGCTCGGTAATAACGTACGCGGTTTCTTGTCTGCCAGTGTGCAGATTGTTTTCAGCGGAGACAGTAGACTACTTACGTAACTTTATTGAAAACGACAAAATGTGTACTTGAAAGAATTGCTGCTAAAATGTATCCTTGATGCACAGTTTATTTTCAACGGTTACATATACAGATAGACTTATGGAGTGGCAGTGGAGTCTCCATTAAGACCATTGCTGGCAGACATTTTCATGGGCAAGTTAGTAGAACGATTCTTGGCACTGATATAGATCAGACATTTTTCTAACAACACTGTTAGTGATATATTCGCCGTTTCAGATTCATATGTCAATATAGCCGATACTTTAATGTTTAGTTGCGCACATCCGCTGATAAATTGCACCTCAGAAATGGAGTTAGACTACTCCTCCCACTTTGTGGACGTCTGTGTACGGAGGGATTGATGGGTGTTTGAAACGCACAGTTTATCGCAAGAATACTGGGTCACGCGAGTACGTCAACTTTTACGGTTTTATGAACGTAAAATACAAACGAAACCTGGTGAATGAAGCCAGGAAAATCTGCTCAGTAAACGCATTGGACACTAGCTAGGTTATGTAACGAGTATTCTACGGAAGATTGGCTACCCTGATAACTTTGTGACCAGACATGAAAGCAATTTAAGTAATAGTTGAGATTCAAGGGGCTGATAGAAAGTCCAATTTCATGCGACTACTATAAAAAGAAGAGACATTGGCCGAGTCACTGACACTCTGGTTTACTGGTTCCGTCTAAGTAAACTTTCAATGCAGTCAGACTGACTATTTCATTCACCATTTCCCCATTGGTCACCCTAAATTTGAAGAATAAACTGCCGATCCACAACCCATATCTGGTAATTTATGCGTTCGTTTGCGATTATTCGAAAGACTTCTTGGATCATACGACTCGGCATTTGTCTAGAAGAATCAGCGCATCATCCAGCATGGATCACGACAGGTGAAAGTAAATCAATCACCATTGCCATTACAGATCACCTGACTGACAGCGATCAACAGGTCAACATAGATCGTTTGTCCACTGTTGTTTACAGGGTTTCACTCATTCGGTTAAAACTTTTTCGCCAGCAAAAATCGGTCACTGACAGTCGATTATGTGACCCAACCTTGTGTGGGCAAAAATAGTTCGTTCAGACACTTAAACTGCTCTGGCTCACGTGATCGATACGTAGGCGATTAACACCTGAATGGCGTTCACAAACACAAAAGTGAGGTAGTGCGAATTATGATCAATAACAAGCGTTGCATGTGACCGTTTTTATTTGTGTTCTGTTGTTTCATAACTGCTACAGCCTGATAAGAATTTGTTGGAAACATGTTTACTACATTTAATGTTCTAAAACTACCGGTGTTTACTTCCAACTACCGAGGGGGGTACAGCTGGCGTGGGATGAGGCGGTTTGCCCAGAAGGTGTAGCTTGCTCCGCCAACGTATTCTGGAAGGTTATAAGGTTACTCGCAGTAGTATCCTCAACGTAATAAATAGGAAGGCTGTAAACTCCTCATCTTTGCCTTATTCAACGTTAGTACTAAGATATTGTACTGTATTCCGTCCTACTGTAAGTCATAACATCTTTGATCTTTCTACAGTTCAGTATCTCAGTGCATAATAGCGGCTTATCATTTCACCTGTCTTAAGATAAGTTGTCCGAATGCAGATTGCTTACAAACTTCGTACCGAAACGTTATACCAAGTTTCATGTAGACATGGTCCGACGTTAAGGGGAAAATATCTGGAAGTACACCAGAGAGTAGAATAATTAAAAAATGCTTGTGGCACCTATCCTGACAGGTACTACACTTTCTTTGGTGAACGGAGTTTGTTTGGATTCCAGCCAGCGTCTCCCGTGGGCTCGAAAACTTAAGCCGTAACGGGAATTCCAGCAATTCATTCTGATGGACAAGAACGTTTCTCGTTTGATCACCGCACAATTTGAAGGAATCCGTTTTACTACTTGTTGTAATAGAGTAGGCATTAACTTACATTTAGCCAAACCCCGACTGCCCATTGGTAATCCAAAATAACCGATGGCGAAAGTGATTGGTTGTCCAGGTCTGATAATTTGACCATGTATAGTGTGAAGTCAATGACGTACTGGTGAACACGGTTGTCTCGTGAAAGCGTGGCCGAAGTTTTGCTCTTGGTCGTGATAAGAATATACACTACTGACGAGAATTAATAAAAGCGAAATTGGAGTTTAGTACTTTTTGAAAGAGATTGGTTGGAATGTCCATCTGAATGCGAATGCTGTGATCAAATGGGTGATGTTCAACTCGAAAATTCAATACTCCGGTTGGGTCGCAGCTTCCGTCTTCAGTCAAAATATTTTAATTGTTCCAATCGAGTTTTTACAAAGGGGCTCGCCTGAGAAGTCCATCTGTCGGGTAGCACTAAAAACACATGTGAGTGATGTTCACTTTTTACGCCCATGTGGTTAAAGTTAATCAGTAAGGCACTGCAATTCTGAAGTGACCCTCAAGGAAGGACCTGTCCATCTTAAATAGCCTTTTATCCGATGTTCAAAATTTTTATTTCAGTTGCACCGTTTGGGGGAACAAACCCCTGCCATTATACAGGAAATACTTTTGAGGCATTAGGTGGACTGTATTCCTCACAAGAAAAAACATTTCACTAGTCACTCTCATTAAATGTAGCTTCAGTATGCATCTATCTCTTACAAGTCGCTAAAATGCATAAGTCCGCTAGGGGGCAATTTTTACTCATCGCTCAGGCACACTAGCATCTGATCTAGGCCCGTTCAAATAATCCAATGAAAGGCTTATCTGGCAGTAACTTCGTTTCTCGACCCACGTAAAATCAAAGCCTGCCAAGTGATCGCTAGGATATATCGGTGATGCTATTCAAACATGTCGTCTTTCAAATGTGTGTTTACAGAGGATGTCTGAAATTCTGTTTCAGAACCTAAACACCCGAGATCGTTGTCACAGGTGATTTGGTTGCAATATAAACTATCAGCTCTTCTGCTAAAGAACAGGGAGAAAAGAAACCAAGTTTGACTAATTTTTGAACGTCTCAAGTGCGACCTTTCCCTTGATTCTGAGTGCAGACATAAAGTAATCATGGTGTTGTTCTATAGTCGAGAGTTCTTGTGTTCGAATAACTGTTTCCTAGATCTTGTCTGGGCAACCTGATCCTATTGCAGCTGACAAGTTATCGTACTGACGTGCGACGACAAGTACTGGCTAAAAACGGAATAGTTGGCTTTATCTGCTTATCTTTCGCTTCCAAGGGCATGTAGGTATTATTGTTTACCGCAGCATGTGGTCCATCATTATTACACTGTAGTAAAGTAACAGTCACCCTAAGCCATGAGCTAGATTATTTTACTTACGTACTTCGTTTTAGAAGGTTATCAGTACATTACTATACTAAGAATAATTTCAGTGGCAACACAGTGTAAATGGTGGAAGAATGACTATTTTGTCGGTTCTATCAGATCCACTGTGTTGCACGCAAGTTGAACAGAGTTCACGGGAGGAACCGGTCTCTCTTCCAATAATAAGCACTTGCAACGGAGAGACAGACGCTTTCAATACTCTCGCAGATGCTTATAATGAGAGTGTATCACAATAGTAACACATGGTTTCAGTATGAACGTTTTATAACTTTAGCTTCGGCAATTTATTCTGTTGAGTATCTGATAGATTCCACAGAAAGTGTTTTGAGAGGGTATCAAATCTTTGTGTTTTAGGGCCCTTATACGGTGTTTTATCAACCAGTGGCTCAGACGCGTACAATTCATATAGTTGGTTCAAACCGTGGGGTTCTACACATAGTTACTATTTGTAATGTTATCCCATTCAATTAAATTCTGTATTTTTTAACTCTGTCACCTTAGTAAACTAATATTAACTGATTCAGTAATCATTCGACGGTCAGCATCATCTTGTAGGACAGAGGCCAATTACTAAACAGTTTCACTCTATGGGTGTCATAACTTGTATGCAATTTATCTTTGCCCGCAATCGATTATAGCTCTTGCTGTCACAAAAACTTTGCTCTAGATTTTTTCAGCACCCATTCCGAACTGGAATTTGAAAGGTGGTCTTCGTCCTTGTCCAATTGTAACTGTAATTGGCTTCTCGCTGCTGGAACTGATTAATAAGATCCAGAAATTACTTCACAACAGTCGGTGGGTTTCACTGGGAATTTCCGAGTGCAGACACATTAACCATGCTGTCAATATCATGTGATCAATGAGAAATGTACAATTGAATTTCCCTTCTGGTGTTTGTCGTCTCAGATAAAACTGCGCACTCTACCGGAAAATAGCACACGAATGCCAATGCCTCTTGAACTCAAATTAAGATATACATGTTCCATTTGCTGAATTATTTCAGTCAGTGTATGCGATACACCATTTAGAATGTACGTTTGTTGCCTGCCTTCATTTTCAGCTCGAAGCATCATAATCCCCCGATAGCCTCTGTCACTTGCTGTACATATGGTCACCGGGTAGAAATTCACCAACTACGAAATGCAATCTGAAGTTAGGTGAAACCAACTATAGTGAATTAACCCAGTACGAGCCCTCATATGAATACTCACACACACCCATGAACTATTTAAAAAAGGTTCAATTAACAATCCACATTTGGGGAATTTCACTCCCTTCTCGGCAGTTTTTACAAGCTGTCAAGTTATGTAAAGATTGTCTGTCCTAACTAGCTGCAAACCTTAGCGGACGTGTTTCGTTGCAGTGCCAGACAATCAATGATCAATCGATATAAATGGCCATACATATATGTGCATCAAAAGCAGCATCAACATAATCATTTCCTATTAAACGCACACCTGCACGCACATATGCACGCCGAAGCACAATTACAGACGGGTGCAAGACGCACCTGCATTGCAACGGCCAATCGATATCTATAAACAATGACGAGGCATCTTTTGGCTAGAAATTTGTCAGAGTAATGCGTGCGTCCGTGCATATGGGATTGTTGCAGGTCACGTATGGATCGGTGTCCCAAGACACAGTAAACTGACTACCGGTTGCAGAACATGAACATGAAGAAAAAGTATTTTGTTGTGACATATGATGGAAGGCAATTTTATTAAAGATATAATAAGTCAACATGAACTGTCGGAAAATGACATGGATTAATTCGGATGAGGCGGTTGTCTAAGTTAGCATGTTTCAAAGGTATGCAGTCTGGATACTCTTCACTACCAAATAAACGTGAGGTAAAGTTTTACTGTTACGAGACAACAGTCGGAAACAGTTTGTATACGGTTCATCCGCCAGTTCTTTTAGCATCAGACTTCCAGGTCTGCTCAACTAAACAGCCGCGTAAATTATTTGTCGAGTACGTCGATGATTTCTGTAGATTTTTAGGGTGTTTTTAAGTCTGCTATAGGATTACGCCCTACATGTGTGTATTAGGTTATTAATATTAAGGACGTCGTTCTGTTTTATTTAGAAATTGTAATAACACCTTTAGCTCAGTTCACAGGACATACAGGTTTGTGCCACGACTCGACCAATTTTGTGAACAAGTGGTGCAATCATTTGAGAAAAAGAAATCCTTACTGCAGATGAAAGTAGACTGAGCAAATCAACAGCATTCCGAATTCAAATGGCTATCAAGTGGTGTATTACTCCTACGTATTTCATAACAGGATGGCTATCGTGTACAGAACCTGAACACAGTCCTCCTGACCCTTAGTCTATAACAGACAGACCCAAGATCTATCCTTATGAAGAGTAAGTACTATGGACAGCGAGGGGAAACTAGACAGAAGAAAAAGCATGTTGTTATGAGAAGGGCGAAGTTTAAGATACACGTTCATATGAAAAGAAGAACAACAGTAATTATATGGTGAACACTATGCTAATAGAAATAAATTTGTTACTAATGTTTTAGTTTTATTCGGACTCGACCTTAACTGAAAGTATCCTTCCAGCCACCAGTTTTTAAAACATATCCAGGAATGCTCTTGGTTAGCAACTTTGTTTTAGCCTCAGCCACTGAAGTTGTTTTTATTGTCTGGAGTCGTAGTCAAATCACGATCTTAATGGCTCTGATGACAAAAGAGGTCGTTGTGTTGAAACCTGAGCTCACCCCTTAGAAATCTTACGGCTATGGTCTGTTAACCTGATATCATTTTTTCTCATTAAAATTTGACCCTTCTCAAACAACAGAATAAAACATTTCCTTCGGTATTTGAACCATTTGATTAACGTGTAAAAGAACACAAATAGTACCTTAAAAATGTAGACTTCAGGACAGAGGTTGTTATGGTTCCAGTTGTTCGTTTACGGCTCATCCGGCTGTGCTCCATCTGCGTAGCTGCCAGTAATACAAAATCCAGGGTCTAATCTACAATGCCGCCAATGTTATGGAACTTCCAAGATATAAGAACCACAGTTGCTTTAACACCACTAACCTTAGCCGCGCTTGAGAATCGGCCGAACATTGTTAATTTAGAGCATTTGGTTATGAATAAGTCTCATTTTAGACACACTAAGTTTGGGCAGTACACTGTAACACATTATGGTGGGTCTGTGTAGTTTCAGTCTCATTATGAGTGGTTCCGTTTGAGGTAAGAGAGTGAGGCATCTCGTTTCCACTGACTTTTGTGGGTAACCGACATTCCAAAGGGAAATTTTCTGGGTCTGCACTCACTCTTTGGGAACCAGATTACTCAGTGCTTTTAGTGGGGTAAATAGTGATGCACAAAACCAAATATCTGCACGGATCCCACTGTTGATAGTGCACATCCTTCGGACGACTGGGTTGTGAACTTCGGTTCAGGTTCTCATTGGACACACGTAATGTCAAAAGTGCTAGACACGTCACGCCAAGAAGACCTAATCAGCATATCTAAACGCTCATTCGCTTTGTCTGTGCTCAGTTTCGTATCAACCAAATCCATTATTATTTACTGACGCTCGAAACCTCGTCCGTCTAGTTTACTCTCTTCGATGATTTCAGCTTGATAAGAAATCTTTATAGTGGATTCGCTGACGAAAGTTAATAGGACAGTTACTGTGTCTTTTCTCAAATCGTTCGGGAAATCTGATCATTACTCGCAAGCGAATACGGTTGGACGTTTGCATATGATAATTTGATTACGTTTAGTGTGAAGTCAGTGGCACAGTGGTGAAAAGGGTTGTTTAACGGAAGCGTAGCCGGAGTTTTACTCCCGACCGTCGCAAGAACGTGCATTATTGACAAGCTATAATAAGAGCAAAATTCGAGTTTAGTGCTTCTTTTTAAAAGGGCCGATAGAAAATTTTGCGGAATTGCAAATATTGCAATCAGTTATGAATGACTTTTAAGTTATATCGATCAAACTCTCCTACTAACTACCAGTATCATTCAACAATTTTAATGCATTTCTTGACTTCGTCTGGAAGAGAAATCTTGGTTGTGGGGTTATCGATCACATTTAATGAGGCCCTCACTGTGTTTCCTCATGGCGACTGGACACACTGGGCGACGCTCAAAAGTGTATATTCCTGGGCATTTAGATATGATATTTCTATCGGACCCAATGTGGGATGAGTGGTACAGTGGTCAGCAAGACTGCCTGTATGAGAACATAGACCGGGTTAAACAGGATTAAGCACTGTCACTGAGCTCCTGCAATGGCGGAAATCAAGTCCATTTTTTACTTTCTGATGGAGCTGGCTGGGTAGTCCATCTGACAGCGAGAGCCGAAAACAGATATCAGTGAGTTTCAACTGCTAGTAGTCAAATCCTCGTCTGCCTAACAGCAAATACCTACTGTTATTCAACCTGTTGCTGCTTTCGTTCTATTTGCATTGTGTTTATGAGCTTCTGGAATTTGATTAATTCTCACGCTGAACTGTTTCGAACTGAAATAAGTGGCTTAACCAGCTTACTGATAACAAGCGTTAACATGTTTCACTATCCATCAGTGGAATCGTTAGATGACACAAAAATTAGGTTTTATTAATTACTTATCAGAAACAGCCTTATTAAGCCTTGCTATTTTGGTACTGGAAGAAACTTGATGTACTTTGCACTTTGATGTTTTCATTAAATAAAGTACTTTAGAAAAGATCAAAATGTGAAAAACCTAGAGTGTCAGAGGACTTGAACCAGTAACAGAAACAATATGCTCAAACGCGGCACAATCTTACTCTCCATCCTACTCTGTCATGAGAACTTCAACTAATGCCCCAGAGGGTCGACTGCCCTGGCAGGACAGAGGACAATGGACTGAGTTCAAATGTGAAATTTTCGGGTTCCCGACATGGCTTCACAGTTTAGCTGACAGAGCGGTTGCCGCGTTTGAGTACGCCGTTTCCCTTGACGATTTGAATCCGGCTAAAACCCGAATTTTTTAAGACGGTGTCTTCCTAATGCACAAATCTGCGAGGTACTTGCTAATAGTACAAATGGATTAATTGCCAGAACGTTAACCGTGGGGTTTTTGGGATCAGTGTTATACAGCCGATCATCCCATTGACTGAGCGGATGACTTGAAGAGGAAATACTAATTTCGTCCACGTTATGACTGCGTGTGATTAATTTTAGTTTGCTGTTTAAGTGAAGAAAAAACAAACAGTTATAATGACGTAAACAGTTTTTACTATCGCTTTATTTTGCTCTTGTAAGCATTGCATGTCTGCTGCTTAAAGCATATCAACCTCAAGTACATGGCTGTGCCATATGGGAGATCGGTGACTTTTGACATCGTCTTATCAACAATCTTTGGTGAAAGCAACGCCCAATCTGCTTGCTAAATAAAAGGTCTCTGCGATTAGTCAGCGCTCATCTGTGAAAACTCAATCTGGTCGAGTGCCCCCTGTGGTCTTCTCTAACTTCCTCAGAATGAAGAAATTAAGCAAATGTAGAGCCGTCCGTTGCTTCCTGTGAAACTGTTTCGTTCAAGTTGCCTAAAAATTTTGTGTTCAGTCTTGAATACGTTGAACCAAATATCAGCATATTTTCATCGAATTCCTTGGACGATTATCGAACTAACCGACCAATAAAGCCAGAGTGTGCACAGTGGTGTGCGTAAAATTTTAATTTTCTCTGATGGCTTGATTCCCATTGGCGTCCTATAGTTTCAGTTTGTTCTAATGCATTCAATATTTGAATCCTACTGGTCCTCAGGCAGCTGACTACGCGCCTTGCTGACTCACAGTTTCTATCCTAGTCATCAACTTCTTTTCTCTTCTGAGGAACCCAGGTGATAGACAAGTGGAAAATGCTGTGGTTTATTTGGATCCAACATATACATTTAGTCGTTCAGACTGTGATGCACACTGACGCAAATTTAATTCTCCGGTTAACGGTCGATGATAGAACAGCACATGAGCTTATAGGTTCGAACTATTCTAATCGCGCAGACTAAGCAAGAGTGATGACAGTCCATTAGTTGCATCAGGTCACATCCTGAAGCCTACCTACGAAGTGACATTACAGAGATTACCGAGAACCAAGCCGAACTGAATACCAGGGGTCACAAGCACATAACCTACTACAGTTGCCGCACTTTTGTTCCTGCATAATAGAAACCGATCCGGCGTCAGACTGTAACTCGATGACGTAAGCGAACATAAACACAGTATCGAACCAAATGTGGAACGTTATAGTTGGGATAGTTGTTGAAGACTACATATTGGAAAAGTGGCAGTCGTATAAGTTGAGAAAGTGCCCCTACAATACCGTATATGCTCTACAGTATGTTAGCAGTTTCTGCAAAAAGGGCTCTGCAGAGGGGATTTGCTGAAGGAGGAGCGTTGTATGCACACAGGCCGGGTGTGCTCTCCTCGAATGTAATCTGACGGGATAGAGGCAAGTTGGCAGAATTTCGCTCATTCACTACCTGGCCATATTCACATATGTTCAGACAAAACGTGGTGCACGAATATGAGGTGTAGCCTAATCCACCTTTGGTGGCCTGCGTTAAAACGTCCTTTTGCTCCGGTCACCGTTGTCAGGCAAACCCAACGTGAAGGCCTTCAACTATGCACATAAAACACTACAATTAGCAATGTGGCTGGATAGCAAGGTATGTTTATCTGAGCAAAAGTAGAACGTGATTGATAGCCAGAGTTCGTCGGGAGTACATGGCCGCTTTCGCGGTTGGTGCCAGTGAACTTCCATCCTACTAAATGAAATGCAGATACTGAGGTGAAGCATACAGGCAACTCGCAACTGAGATAGTACGTACAAGATCTACGTAACTACGCAGGATGGAAATTACATCACTCATTACTAGCCATTAATGCCATTTTTGCTGGATCTTCCTTTTGATAAGTTTCCAGAGGGACGTAAGAAACCCTTTGAAGCGTTACAAAGATGGGTCGAGAGATATTGATCAGTCTTGCTTATGGGAGCAGTTTGCAGAGGGTAGACTGTACAAAATAAACTAACTTGCGCCGCTCCTTTTCACTGGAAATTTTCAGACATTTACCGAATTGCATTTTATGAGTAATCCATAAACATTTTATCACGTAATCGGGCACTGCATAAAATGTCAAAGATTTATGTAAAATTACACCGAGATGACAGCTAAGAATAACAAGCTTCTTCGGGTAAACGTTACAGCAGTCCTGTAAAAAATAAACTAAAAGACAGAAACTAAAAAGTCTTAATAAACATGACCATAACTTGCTTAAAGAAGCAAAACGATGGCATAAAGCACTGCCCCTAGAATACTCTCACATTTTGTGAAATGACTGGCTCTAGTGTTTTACGTCTTATGTGAACCGGTCTTTGACGTTTGCTGTAATTATTGGCAAAAAAGCCCAGTGGTGAGCACAGAGGTCGCCTTAGAATTGTGTGAATACCCACGTCTGGTCTAATGTGACAGCCTGTACGATTTAGGTGGACTCGACTACAGGAAAATATTTTAATTAGGTTTTATTTGTGGTTTGGCCATCAGTTTGCTGTGTAGACCCGTACATATTCTCGTATCGGTCCACACTGGTGGAAACCTTCTAGCGTGATGGCCAACTTTGTAACATATACACTGTGGCACCGGTCAGAAACAACGATCTACACAGACAGGGGGCATCGTAAC
>JTDE01000838.1:64198-80512 GCA_014338405.1 Paragonimus skrjabini miyazakii
CAAGGAGAGCTGATCGAAACTGAGTCAAAAACATCTAGCAAGCTACGATCACTACATGCATAAACGAGTAACGAAAAAGTAAAACGCAGATGCTACGTTACACTAACTGACACAAAACAGTCCCCCAAAACTGACCATGTTCATTTTCGTTTGTTTCGTCATAAACAGTATAAAGAGGTTAACTTTTAAATTTATTTATTGCCTCTGAAGCATGACCATTCCGGCCGTTTATGTGAATGCGCATTGTTTTATCACTGGCACTTATCATTTTCATTTGAAACTGCTCAACCTCTGGTTCAACTCAAGTTGATATGCAATGTGATATTTGGCTAGACGTTCATTACACTGTCATGTCTGGTGGTTTGAAATGGTTACGCAGTCGGCTAACCGTGGTGTGTTTGGAAAATAAACAAGCCTGTAACAAGTTTGTTTGTTTTCCAACTTGCGTGTAGGAGGAAATTTATGTATGTGAATTTCATCAGTCCACAAAGTCAGATTCCGTGTCGCCATAAGTAAACCAGCTCAAATTAGTCGGTTATATTTCAACATGCCTGAAAAGGAAATGTACCATGTTGATTTAGATACCCGGACAACTATAGGAGGTGTAGAACATACGGTCCGCTGGTGTCATAATTGTATTGCAAGTTACTGTATAACAAACAGACAAAATCTTTCGATGTATTCGGTTTAGTATCGAAACGGTCACGATTGCACACTGTTTTATTGAAAAGTTATCATTTATTACAAGGATCAGTCCACCAAGTTCAATTAATATAGTGCGATTAACTTCAATTTTTTAAATGCCGACAGAAAATCCCTTTTAGCAAAGAATTGGGTTGCTGTTCGCAAGTTATTCAGCTGCAACCTAAGGCGAGAAATGTCAACCATATGTCCCTCCGTGTAGCAGTTATCACCGGTCTAACATCGTAATATAGTGTTTGTTTTCACCCTTATTCCCTCCTGTTTCCAGTTACCAAGTTCACGAAGTTTTATCATTTTTTGACGCAAAACGATCCATTATACTTTCATTTGGACTAACTAGTAACAGTTCGTGGGGTGTATATTTGTATTGGTGAACTGCATATTAAAGGACTAACTAACTTGTATTCAATTACCAACCTTTCAAGAATGTTTCATTCTGAAAGTTCCAAACTTGGTGATGTGCACTCGGGGATTTGAAATAATGCAAGCTGAACATTATTTACATCTGGTCACGGCTGTTACATTAGGGTAGAATTCCCAATAGGTCAGTAAAAAACGAAACACTATACGTTGATATCGTTCAACAGTCTATACTTTCGTCTGACGAGGGTAGCGAACACCAGCTCATAACGATTTTAGACGAATGTACGAATCATTGCGACATCAATCTCAGATCAAGCAAAACCGAATAATCACACCTTAATTTTTAATTACAATTTCTGATGGATAACGCTCAGATTAGATTATCGTTTTGGGACCAGATACAAAAGCCGTCTTGTTTATTTAAGCCAGTGATCCTGCGTTCACAGAATCTCACAGCATTATTTTGATTATCCATGATAAAGACTTTATTTCAAAAATAACATAAATGATTCCAAATTGGTAGTTAATGCCGTAGTTAGAAAAACACATGAAGAGAGGAAGAACATATTGGACTTGCTAAAAAATGATAATTTAATGAGGGTAGACTATGAAAGAGAGCAGTTTGGATGATTACAATTGGATGGTCAACGATTTTGTCGTATGACATATATATGTAGAACGACGATTTTTGTACTTTGGCGTTCTATGTCCTCACTAACCAGCGTACTCAAGAAATATTTAGTTGAGTTTGTTAGATTCATTTTACTCATCAAGATGCCACAAACGACCGTGACAGCTATAAACATAGTTTTTTAATATTGTGAACTTGAAGGGAGTTATTCTGTTTCAAGGCTCCAGTAAGCCTTTTCGGAATGTATTGGACAAGCATCGTACAAACAACAAAAATTGTTTCACTTCTTTTCAGGATCTCTTTATTTTCAGCATCGAAATGGAAATTCTGGCAGTTTAGCCTAACTGTCGAGCCAGTAGATCCCCACGGTTCTTAAGTTTGTTTAGATTCAAGCTACAAGCAGGTCATTCCCAACCTATGATTATGTGAAAATGTTGTCTTCTTGAGTGTGTGCGTGTGTAAACTGACCTACTGGAAAACAGCAGCTTCAAATATCCCCGTCTAAATGAATGATGGAAGGAAATGTTCGGATGAGGCAATATTGGCTTCGTATCTTGAATTCCGTCCTGTCGGTTCGTTCAAAGCACTTAATGAAAAGGCAGTCCAAACCAACACTGATTGTTGACTGTTAACTCGTTTGTAAAAATAAGTTTTTTTATTCAGAGGTCATACAAATCGTAGTTCGAGAAGTGTGGTACGTTAAAGTGGATTTTTCTTCGAATGTCGCAGGAAGTGATAAGGATTCAGCGAGGCCGTCCTTACCATTGTTTCATAAAAGAGCAGAGTTCCCCACAGTGCCTATTGAACTATCCATGTCGAAGTGTTTTGCTGAAGCGTCGCTCTTATTTCTTTGGCACTCGGGGTTTTATTAGATGTTGACCACTGGACTAGACGCAAGCTCGCTTTGATAAAGCAGTTTAATGGCCCTTTTTTAATTGTTTCACTCGATATGGTGTTCATAAGGTACAGCTACAAGCCTGTTTTGTCCGTGAAGTTGCAATGATATTTGTTGTGGGCTCATAAATATTCCTATGAACGTAGGAACTTTTTCCTTCCCTAGCCGTTTCAAGTTACAGCTCGTATCCCGTTGGGAAGCATGTAACTGAGGGCACTAATTTTGTTACGGGGTATTGCTTACAGCACTGGCTTTACCTGTTTGTAGTAAGTTATCAGTCTTAATCAATCATTTGAATTTCTTGTCAGGCGCGTTTTTAATTCCATTGAAAAATGCACACACAGAAGCCACAAGCGCCGAATATCTTCAAACTGCCCCCGTGATTTGGTAGTGGTCAATTATTGACGTATCAGTCATCTAATTTAAAAATACTCATGATTGATTGCTTTTAAGTGCCGTAGACATTGACAATCATAGGAAGCGGCGTACAAACCCTCATTAGTATGTACTGTGAAATAAGAATGGTAAGTAAAGCTGTTAGCCCTGTAAAATATTGTACATTTCGCCCGTCAGCGGTCTGTGAAGTGATTGGTGAAGTTGAGTTCATTGGACAGTGAATGTTTCACAGTACATGTTCGTTGATGAAATTATGGGACGTTCTCGTGCCTATCAATCTGACATAGAAGTCTGGCCTGTGATAAGGACGCAATGACTTCACCACGAGACATAAAATGTAGTACAAGCCTTCATACCATCCAACAGAGAACAAAAAGATGAACAACTATAAACCAACCACCTGGAAAATCACGGTAATAAAGCTATAGCCGCACATTTGTACCACGAGACAATTTCCTTACCTCCGGGAGACTACCGTTCTGGGTGTATCTGGTCAGTATGAACCAAGGGATTGCTTGTAAATGATTTCAAAGATCACAGACAACGGTGAGAGATAAGACATAAGTGTTCTACGGCTAAGTGTGGGCCTGGATACACCTGAATGATGAAAGTTGTTTTTGGTAGGTTTCATTATTGGTAGCAGTAATGATTAAATTTCCAGGTTAAATCTTCTCTGTTCAGCATCTGATGAAGAATGATGTAAACGATTCTGTTACTTACACTCTAATGTGTGAGCGCTTCAAGCCCAGCGGAATGATCAACACTAAATGCACATTCCTCTTCCGGGCCGATAGGCTCCGATCACTCCTGGATTCAGATACGTTAACACACTTTTTGAGCACGACCGAGAAGAACTGAAAGGTGGTGCTCCAACCATTTAAGACATTGTGTCAGTGTTAGGCGTTTAAACGCTTGACGAAATAAAAGGTCTCACCGATCAAAGAGATCGGTGATCTGTGCAATTAAGTTGCTGCACAGCTACGCTGCTGCATGGGCCTACTGATTGTTAAACTTAAAATTACCCGCTTCAACTGTTTTGGCAAAGGTAACGAACACACTTGTTGACTGTTTTGTTTCGACACGTCTGATGAAACGAATACAACTGCTGTTGTTTGGTTTTGTGTTAATTCGTTTTATTCTTTTGAGTTCGGACCAACTACGTGTTTCACAGAAACTCCCATTGAAAACGTTAACGGAACAGTTGAATTTAACTCTGTAGGTAGTACAACTCATAGTGAGACTCCTTCAAGATCTAGACGGTATCATGACGTCGCAGCCGAATCCGAAACTTCCTTCAACAGATTCAATTCATATTTCGTAGGCGTCTGCAGAATTGGGTTTAAACAGTAAACTTTACTACTCAGAATGAGGTGTGATTTATGATTCTGACCTCCAACGATATAAGGGTGCATTTATTGACAAACTGATATATTAAGTGTAGGTAACAATCTAATCATAGACGTTTTGGAGATAACTGGAAAGTTTGTTCTGTTCGGTTGGAGCCCATTTCAAGGTGTAGTCAAATATGGTAGCAGTCAGTGCCATATCATCCTCAGACATGAAGTGACCGTCTAATAGATTATGCCATGTGCGCTATTGCACCAAACAACTCGAACGGCAAACACGAGATTTCTGACCAAGGCAGTCGTCCAAGCTTCCGTACAGCTGCTTGGTACAGCGATGTGTGACACCAGTTCAGACGTTATCCCTATAATAATCACAACTACTGCATGTGTGGTTGAAAATAACAAAAGAAAGATTTGGCGATCACAGAAGCAACCTCTTCCACCTCCCTTGAACAGCTCGACGGCCAACAGAAGACAAGTTTGTAAAAGGTTAGGAAGATCACAGTCAAGCGTGAAGCCGATGTCTACAAAAGCCAAGTATACTGTAGTTGCTCTCAGTATGGTCTGGATTCGACTTCAGCTAAACACTGTGTGGTTATAGACAAATGCTTTTCAGTGCGAGGCCCCAAATTCTTTGGATTCATCACATCTGAGAATGTTCAAAGACCAAACCCGGCCATCCAACAGACACCTTCTACGCCAGATGTTTCATACCCTCCGCGGCCCTTCTGTCGTTGGTGAGCTGTTTGGATATATTTACACCAACGCTCCGCGAAATCACAGTGCCCCCTAATCACCTACTTAAAAGGATGCCAAATGGGATTGGTCACGGGAAGGTCGGCCTACCTCGGATTTAATGTCCACGAGTTTCATAAGGTTGGCGGAAATCAAATTTAAAACTAGTTCGTACCTACGTTGATATACCTGCGTTTGCATCAGACATTTTCAGTTATGTTCTTGGTATTGCACCGTCAGTCTGTTCACCAGCAGTGCTGAACAGGTTATTACACATGCTGCCAGATCGCTTATTCTAACAGGGAACTACAGGTAGATTAAAAAGAAAGGTCTGTTAGTCATGCTTGTGGTTAAGAAATTTCAGAAGCGACATCCCATCTTGTCGACCTAGCACATGCAATTACTCGCGATTTTCAGGACGCAGATAGATATTTCAAAATACGCATCCAACTGTTGCCAGTAAAAGAGAGCAACGTGTCTCTTATATTGTTACCATTTGAAGGTAACTTTATAGACACCACCACTTTCAAAAACCTCAAGCCGTGTGGAAGTCAGATTCTTCTGATGTACGGGCTTCCCAGAGTGTACAAGTCTGGAATTCCGTCAAGACCAATATTGGCTATGTCCAACTCTTCACAGCACAAACTGGCCAAGTGGTTGGCAAAAATACTGAAACCGGTACGAGATTCTATGACAAAGTACTGCCTGAAAGATAGTTTTCATCTAGCCGCGCTGTTAGAAAATCTCAACATATCTGATAAACATATGGCTTCACTGGACATAGAATCGTTGTTCGTAAATGTGTCGTTGAAAGAAACCATCAGATTTTATCTTGTATAACTTCAAATCAGATGGACATTGCAATCCCGGAAAGTGAATTGGAACGCCTACTTTTGCTGTGTACATCTAACGTAAGCTTTAACTTTCAAGGCAAGGCTTATCGTCAGATTGATGGAGTCGTGATGAGCAGTCCGCTTGATCCAGTTTTGGCCGATATATTGTGGCCAAACTGAAAAATCAAATGGCGAGCAACTTGGACAGTTTGGTCCTCTATAAAAAGTATGTTGATGACCTACTTATAGTCATAAATGATCAGATGCAGGCAACAGATTTGCTGGACCAAATGAACTGTTTACACCTTAACATTCATTACACTTTAGTAAGTAGGACTAATGACCGACTGCCGTTTCTGGATATCAGCATAACTAAGAGAATGGATGGATCCATTCAACGTGCTATATATTGAAAGAATACATGGAGCGGTCAGTACCTACAGTTTGACTGCTATGTTCCAGTAGCATATAAAAGAGGATTGGTACGAACGTTATTTGACCGGGTCAGACGGCTTTGCACTAGTGACACCCTGGATGATGAACTCCGCCAAGTAGAACAGACTTTATTAGACAACGGTTATCCGGGAGGATTTATAAGAAAGTTCAACACCTGCAATGTACGAAATAATTCTCAACCCACAGTCACCAAAAAGACAGTTGTTTTACAACTGCCATTCATCGGAGACAATGTGTGTCGAATAGTTGAACAACGCCTAAGGTAAGCTGTTGTACGCACGTTCTTTGCCGCGAAACCAGTGATCGTGTACAGAACAGTCCGAGTTCCCACGCTCCCGGTTAATCAACCGATGCCTCAGTTCGCCAAATCAAACGTAATCTGTGAATACAAATATGGATACGGAGCATCCTATGTTGGCAGAACTGGGCGCCAGCTTGGAACCAGGGTTACCGAACACTTACCGAAACGGGTTCAACAAACGGTCACACAATCAGGCAACTCGACATCAAACACCCGGAAGGAGCCAGTGTCATCGATTGCCAAGCATCACTTGATGACGCGACATGTGATTGACTCATCAAAGTCATTTCGTGTTCTGTTCTCGACTCAAAACAAACGTTTGCTCCGATATGCCGAGGCCATTGCGATCAGACATCGTCATCCCATTTTGTGTATACAAAAAACCTGTCTGTGACATTGATGCTGCCGTGGTAGCAACTGAACTGGTTTTGAACTTTGACCTTTTGTGAATGTCATATGGTTTGGAATTCTTCACATTTTAACTCGTCTGCAGTAAACACCAACAAAGATGCGGCGAAATCTGCTTGAGCATAAATCTTGTAATGTCAGTCTTTTGTCCGCTCTATTCAAATTTTCTCTTATACGACTTCGAACTTACACACCGATCAGTTATGATAGTCCCGTTGAACATGAAATATTTTTCCATAGTGCGAACATGTCTTTTCTTGCAGAAGGACATTAATTTTATGTAGCCTGATTACTGTGAGTATTGCCCCGTCCCCAAAACAACTTTGCATTGTGATAATTGTAAAATTTCCAAAGCATTTAACTACCTGAGATGCTCTAATCACTGGACTAGCAATGGGTGCCAGCAGAGCGGCGACTGTTTCTTCTTTCGGAGATGAGTAAAAAACTTGAACAGTTCTTCGAATTAAAGAAAATCAGATATCCAGATAGGATAATCTGGTTTCATTTACTTGGAAGCCAAAGATTCCGGGGTTAACTTGCATGCCTCGAAAAACCGTTGGCACAAGTCCTGTTGTGTACACACGACTGACGAGAATAAAACTGGAGTATGGTACCACTTTTTGAAAGAGGTTGGCTGAAACTTTGTTTAAAGGCAAAGGCTACGATCAGTGGAGAATGATTTTCAATTTTATTTATTTATTTGTCAATAAACATGGGTCGACTGCGATCGACTACGCGTGTAACCTACCAGCTATTGTATGTAAGTAATGAATGACGCTTTGATTCACCCATTTCTTATCCACACTTTTTCCTTCATATCCTCCTCTCTGTTCACCGTGTCCCATTCCATCTAGCTTTTTGATACGAGTAACCATATTTTTCACCGTTTTTAACAGAAATCCGCCTTCAGTCTCAGCTCGACTGTACGTTGGTTCTTTGGTTAATTAAGTCTGGTAATTCACGTTTAAAAATTCATTCAACGAATATCGTGTTTATCTATGTTTAACTTTGCTTACTTTTTTCATTGATCACCGTTCATGTTGTCTGTCCTTACATCACTCCCGCTTGGTTAATTACGGTTTCACGCAACTTGTTCGTTAAGGTTGCTCGTTTACAAATTCAAAGCTAACTAGTTTTCAATTTTCTGATGAATAATAACGCACCACCATGTTACTTCACATTATCAAGTTCAGTCTGTTCA
This sequence comes from Paragonimus skrjabini miyazakii, assembly GCA_014338405.1. NCBI lineage: Eukaryota > Metazoa > Platyhelminthes > Trematoda > Plagiorchiida > Troglotrematidae > Paragonimus > Paragonimus skrjabini miyazakii. Next base: position 72,466 of record JTDE01000838.1, read on the forward strand.
CTTTTAACGTAGATGTTTCAATAATCCCTTTGGATTACCATCTGACTTACTTTTTAAGCCAGAAGCAACCGACTTTTATTCACTATTGTACAATCATATATCTATAGGAATAAGCTTGATAAGTAGTCTCAAAATGACAAGGCAACTAACAACATCAGATGTTAAGGGTGATATAAAAATGACCTATAACAATTTTCACTAACGTTTTTGGTATGGAACGGACCCCGGCACTCATTCATGAGTTGGACGACAGTGGATCTGCAGACAGCACCAACCACATTCTAAGATTTTGGTAACAACTACGACAGGACAGTTTGCTTGCTGTCGAATCGGTCGTCTTTACCGGTCTGGCCCATGTAGATGCCGCAAATCATGCTAATCATTGCCTTCCTACAATGTATAGCTTCTGAAGAGGCGCAAACCACTTTTAACGTTGGAATACACAATCAGAATGCAGTCTATTTTACTACGCACGCATTGACTTGTGAATTCACCTTGGACGTTCATCTCAACTGCAGTGACTATGTCTGGTTTACAAGATGGCGGTACATCCACGTACTCCACTTAAGCTAAATCGGGTTCATATTTCGTCCATAATATCAAGCAGATCATCCTAGTCAATTGACTTTATCTTCCGTGGTTCCTTTCAACCGATTGAAGCCAAGTGCCGGTACATCATTTGGTGACAGTCTAGAGCATGGGTGTTATGCTAGGTTTGCTGCGACTCGTAAGATGTTCACATTCATCCTTTCACTTTTTATCACTTCATAGAATAAATAATCTATGTAAGTGATGCAGCGAAGAATAAAACACACAAAAATGGGACCGCCAGTAGATAAGTTTGCTTGGCATTGTACTGTACATGTTCTTTCTGGTAGACAGCTATTACGATAACTAAAAAATAAGGCCGTAAATATAGAATGTCAACGAATTGTCAGCTTCATCATAATATCATTGTTGGTATATTACAATATCTGGTTGACAACGTCCTAGTCCTTACCGATCTGTATAAGTTTTACTGTATGCGGCACGTGCTGCCCTGTTTGCGATACCATCTGTATAACTTGATCCTAATGTTAAGCGGAAAAAATAACATCAGGAAGCATATCACTGGAAGCTGACAGGAAGGAGCATCTCAAGAAGACAAAAATGCTAGACTCCATAATGGCAATGCTGAATCTCGGGATAAATATGTTTATGGAACAGCGTTGAGTAAGAGAAAGCCTGAATACATACGCACTTATGCCTACTCATTCATTTTTCAGTCTGGCAAGCAACACGACCGATACTTTTCCCATAAGCAGTATGCAACTTATTTTTACTAACCGTAGATGAATGCGTCACCTAATAGCTTACACTGCATGAAGCATTTATAGACTTACGAGTGCACTATGAGGTTGGCTCAAACTAGCAATTTCCATCTACAGTTTTTCGGACTAGTCACGGTTAGTGTATTATTGCTACCTCGATTATCTCTTGTTTCAACTCAGATATGTGCTTCTTAAGCCAACAAATTCCTTCATTTAAGTCAACATTTTCATACTGGTCTATCACTCTAAACATGAGTGGAAAACTACAACGTATGCCCCACATTTCTCTAATGGACTTTGCTAAATCGGACCAGTCTTATCTTCGTACAAACCATGTCTGTCACGCACAACTGTACAGAAATGTCATATCTGTAGAAAAGATGATTTTAGGAATACCATTGAATTCATGGTGGAGTATGTCCACTTAATAATGCTACCGTTTGTCCGTCTTACCAACATCAGCTAGCATCTGGCAAATCATATTTTGAATAAATGACAAAATCAATAGTTGGGGTTATTGATCTATTTGCTCAGCAAACAGACGCGCACAACTATTTGTGATCTGTAGAATCATCTGCCATCTGTTTGGTTTGTAGAGAAACGTTGTTGGTGGGATAACAGAGTTTTATTAATATACATATATTTTGGATAAAATATTTCAAGACTCAGATTAATCCGCAAAAGGTTTGGTACCCAACAAGGAAGGCTGAAAAATTACAATGTCAAGTACAGTACATAGATCAGAACAAAAATGTAAAGCCACCTGTTAAGTTTAGTTTTACTCATTCATTAACACAAAGTTACTTAGTTTCAAACGTTTAACAATGAATTTTTAGTTGTGTACACGGAACGCTTTCTGTTAGTTACACAGTGGTAACGTCTGTGACAGTAAGCACAGTTCAGGCGAAACGAAGCGGCAGTAGCAAAAATCAATTACTGTTTTACTGTGAACCATTTTTACTTGTCAGTAGATTTATCCATCAGGTCGGCTTCTGATTGACTTCCACCTCTTGGTGAACGCCAAATCGAAACATGCACTTTCCACTTGTTTCAATCATAAGGACTCTGTTTCCGTTTTTACGTGTCTCGACCCATACTTGTGGTTTGGGATTGACGGGATTTGACGGCGGTCGGCGTTTACTTAACATACTCTCGACAATTGTTGCCAAGTCACCTTCGATATACTTGACGAAGGCCTGGTTACGCGTCGCATCAACAAACACGGCTCGTATACGACCTTGCATTGTGGTGACCAATCGGAACTGTGATGTCATCTGTTCTTCGGCGACTTTAACCTGTGCGTGAATTTAAAAATAAGAAAGACAACTAGAGTCCAATTCTAAATAGGACCTAAGGGGTGAGTCCTAAAAAGTGCACGTAAGTGAAAGAATCAATAAATGGCATTGTCTAATTAATTGCCACATGTCACGTGTCTTAACTCCCTATCGAACGAAAAAGGAGTAGAGTTATGTTGTGTATGGTAAACTTAAGAAAGCGATGATAAAACTGGTAATCTCTAATGAGCTAAATAGTGAAGTATGTTTGCACAGATAACTACGTTGTGTCAAGCATTGTAACTTTTGCACAGTATTTTGTCTCACATTATTCAATCTTTCGCGCCTTTTATTTTGTTTGCACACAAATATATTGGGTATTTTAAACAAATGAACCGAAAACTGCTTTTTTCTCGAGGGTCATGAGCCATTCGTTCTCACCCTACCTGTTTCCGAGGTGTTGAATTTCGGGAGTTGAGGACTGGCGGAATCCACCGTCCATTTAAGCATATTTCCCTAACTGCCCGTCCAGGTAGTTATCCCTACGGTGGGCTCAGCAATCCCATGGAGATTTGAGACAGATTGGACCGAATAAAAGTAGCTCTTTTGTATTGTGTAGAAATTCTAAACTTGTGCATCTCCATGAATTATTGTGGATCATTTTTTCTGTTTTCAACAATTCGTCAGTGTCCGCCTTTAAGACGAAAAAGTTGCCGCATATATTGTTCGAGCCCACTACAACAGAAAGTGATCCAAAGACTGTCTGCTGACTTACATTGTGGAGACCATCGGTTCTAACTGACGAGCAGACAGTGAGCATGACATTCACTGATGTGTAATAAAACGTAAGGATTAGAAAAAAGTGAAGGGAATTTGTATAATAGGTTTTGTACATGACAAACTGATCGCAACTGAACAGTGATCACACTTGATTCCCAAGAGTTTAGGCTTGGTGAAATTTTCAGGCTTTTATTGCACTTACTAAATAATTGGAACAACTAAGCTTGATTTGAACATTCGAGGTATTTTGCACAAGAAACCCTGCATATTCAAGAAATTTCCGTTGACAATGCACTGCATACATGTTATAGACAAAATGACAAGTAAATTATGTTCAACTAGGTTGAGCTTAGAATAAATGCAAACTTACTTCAGCAAAAGCCGCACTTCTAGCGTGTACGATGATTCGTGTATCCACTCCCCAAGTCAACTCTTCTTCTGTTGACTGTCTACTGGCCGAACCAAGCGATAGCTCGTGTCTGAATCCGGCGTTGGCCTCAAGAATGTTGTTTGGGAGCTAAAGGGCATTGATATAAATTGAACATTACCTACTCTGCAAAGTGGCATACAACAAGGTGTAAGAATTATCTAACAGTGTTTTTGATAAATAGTCTACGAACACGCCTTCATACTGTATAAAGCTTGGGCAAGTTCCCAACCTAGGATTGTGATTCGATGCTAGTAATACATTCTGTAAACGTCTGCTTACCGGCATCGCACATAACGCATGTGACCATCAAACGTGATCCTGTATTATGGGGCCTTGAGTGATAGTTGGTCCTTGCATCTTTCTTTTCGAACGGTCACTTTAGTAGCAGTGGTTTGATCGCAGAAGCATATTCATTCTGTAATACCGGTCCCCATACTCAAGCTTCTCAACCTATCATTTCCGCATGCTGTTAGGAAGCAGTTCTTCGCGTGTGACACATTGTGCGTCTACGGCAGTCGCATGCAAATACTTATATGATGAATTGAACGAAGCACCATTTCGGAGGCCGACTTTAACAACACATCGCACTAAGTGACCAACTATAGTGACTGGTTAACTGTTCGTTGTTAGCGGAAAAATCAATGCAATTAATGCATATCGGACTGTCAATACTGTTCACTGAGACTGTCACTTTATTACAACCATTATGTGACATTCCTAAACGCCTTTGATTCTCTTAACCAGCTCATAGCATCAGGACCAAATGTATCTCACCCTACTAAAACTATGTTGTCATCAAAAGAGAAAGCTTACAAGGTACTTCGCTTAGCACTGAGATTTGCTTTAACTAACTGCAATGAGTACTTGTTGTTTGGCTGGTTGGTGCTTCTCTGCTCTTTCCTTACTTTGTGCTCCACATATTCACTATCAAAAACATTCGAGACCAATCACCTCAATACCGACCGTTAATAGGTCAACAATTAAGCAGTCTAATATCGTAATGACACAATAATTCGCTATTTCAGATGGCAATTCGGCACTGTGTACGCCCACACTCAGTGACTGAAAAAAGACAGACTTTACTCATTGCTGTTATGACCGTGTGCATTTGACTTTCACAGGTTTCACTGTTGTTTCATTCCACACAGAACTGCTGTACTGGAGCTCGGAGAGGCTTGGTTTAACAACGGACGACGGTTGTCGAAATATACTTCTTTACAAATGAACACTGTGATCAAGCTAAATTAATTTTGGGACTGAAGTGAATGATGTTAGTGTCATCTGTCGGTCATGTTACGACGCAGGTTTACCTTGGAAATACCAAGTATCTTATGTTAACAGAACACATTTTTCAAAAAGGAACAGAAGCCCCATCTGAGGTGTTGATGTCAAAAATACTAGCAGGAAGTATGCAGAAGCTCTTTCTACTTCAAGTCTTAAGGTGGTATTGCACGGAACGGTACTACAATTATAACGTTGTTATAATTGTCCTTAAAACTATTGACAACCACACAATATATCTGCTCATATGGTTTGATCGCATAAATTACTGTCTCCGTGTATTTTGTCAGTGATTACTCCTCTTCATTTGCCATCTCTTTATATTCCAGATTTTATTCATTAATATGCACGTCGGTTTATTTAAGGTCTGGAAATGTTCACGATATTTCAAATTCTGGTAATTGTAAACAGCTCGCGATTGTAACAATGAACAAGTTTTGATGTCCAAATTAATTTAGTACACTTGAATGAAGTAAATCATAAGCAGTTTAAGCCGAACGTTTCTCCGTTCGTCATTCACCCGACAAACACACCAACCCACCGCAGTTGATAACTTCGGCTCAGTGGGCGTCCATAACTACGTAGTTCGCCGGTAATCTAATTTGCATAATTTAGTTTTAGGCGTAGAACACCACGGGACGGTCGATTGTCCTATGCCACAGACGAACGATGTGAGTTTTGATGGATCAATAGAAACAGTTCTCTAATCGATCTACATTCGGTAACATTTTAACGCGCCAGAGTTTTTGGTACTGCACATAAGGACAGAGATGATTCTTATTCAAGGGTGAACTGGACACAAGGTACTAGCATGTTTCCGAACAATGGGCTAAAATCTACAAACAAATATTTATTTTGATAGTTTACAGAACTGGCCAGACCGCTAACAAGGCATTCAGAATAAAATCTTACGCTCGTTGTGAAGCTTTGTTTTTATAAATTTGTTACGCCTCTGTTTAATTGTCAATATTCTCTTATCTTTTTCATCATTTCATCTTTCCATTTTCAAGTCAACATCAGCCCAATTTGAGTAATTATATCCGTGACACACTCTATCTTACACATACATGGATAAGGAACAACACGATGGAACTACAACTGTTGAGTTCAATAAAGTTTTGCTCATCTTAACTACTACTCACGGTTGAGTAAAACTGTGATCGTTTCACCTTTTCGGTGATGAATTTATCACAGTGAAAGACTTAGTCATCGAGGTTATTCATCTGAACTTAAAAATGTAACCGTTTCAGCAACTGTGTGCATCATTTTCAAAAGGCATTTTCATCAATTGTCTGGTAAAGGAGATATGTTTCTCAAGTAGAAGTTATGGAGCGTTACGAGCTAACAATCAAAGGCAAAACAATTATAAGTGTAGATTAATTATAGACAGTGTTACAGAAAGTTCAGTATGTCTTCTGGCTAGAGGTTCTATTTACTGATTCGTTAATTAATCATTTGGTGTCATCAATTCCATTCTGCATGCACATTACACAGAGACTTCCAGCCACAACATGATCCCAGTTCATAATTTCAAACATGCTTCCTGTCAGAATGACAGACAAGGTCACAGCCAACGCCAAAAATACACTCAGTTCGTTTTTCTCCCGGTAAGATTAAGGTAAGTACACTGTATTACATTAGTCCATTTTAGGTACACAAAAAGAATACGAGTGTGAAAACATCATCCAACGTAACATTTGAGCGTTGTTAAACAATGGTTTGGCATAGCCTGACCTCTGGAGTCATCCGTGGTGGATCGTGACACCAGTCAAACTGAGTGTGACTCCACCAGTTTGCGATGGTTAATGCAAAGTGTACTTTCAATCCTTTGTATCCCTTAAATACTAATCTATCCACCAACATTCACACCTATGGCGATAACATCAGACTGCCCAAACCGTCCTTGCGTTGGTAAAGACAAAGTCAAAGGCCTTCTCGTAAACCGAAACCAACGCATCCATCTATTATTGCAGATACAATTTATGTACTTGTCCTTAAAGAAGTACTGCCATATCAGAGATTCGCTTGAAAAAATACTCTAGTGTTGTCCCGTTTAAAATTGTGTAAATAATTTGAGCTGATCTATCCAATTAGATTTAACTTCTGTAAAGTCCCGGAAACCAAATTTGAGTCAAGTACGGTCGAGATAAGAAGCCCAATCTTACAGCAAGATGTAGTTAGAGAAATCTGTTAGAATTTAGTGAGAATTGCACTTTGGGATAGAAGCAGTAAATACATAGCAATATATGACAGCACAAGCCAGAAATAACTAGTTCGCTTGTGGATTTGGCATCCATCTGTGGTAGATGCAGTGTTATTGTTGTGACTTCAACTGGTGATCTCAGTGAAGTTATTTGCAATTGAAAACAACTATGTTGTGTTATTTGCATTCTCCTCCCTAGAAACAAATTACGGTCTACCAAAAACAACATGAAATTGTTTTGAACAACACGGGGCAATCTGCTCAACATTTACCTCATTTAGATGCAATATTCAGGCGCGTTGAGGACTGTTTCATTGGTATTTACATAAGAAACTAAGTTGATGTCAACCTTACTTGAAAAGAATCCGACGTTCCACTAATCAGTTGTAGTAATACATGAAAAGTTGAATCTTTGTAAATGTGTATACATCGAAAGAACTATCGCGTACCTTAGTACGTATACCAACGTGTGTATATTGATCTGGTCCCTGAATTCGAAATTCGATTGCGTTACTGGCTAGATAATAAAGGCAACTGTAACAGACCTGAGGCACCATGAATGCAAGATATCGTTCAGAATGATCTTCAAATCTAAGCAGATGCAACCAACCGACGTCATTATGTCACCATGTTACTATGACAGAAATATCTGCGGGTGACTGGTTTTTATTAATTTGCTGTGGATGCAACTTTCGTTCCGGACTTTCGTACATAATTTTCTTAACTGCAAAACAGGCTTCTCTGCCCAAACTGACACTGTTTCTTATAC
>JTDE01000838.1:80612-107444 GCA_014338405.1 Paragonimus skrjabini miyazakii
TTGGAATTCAACTTTATTTTGCTTCCGATTTCGATTTCGAGTAGCAGCAATTTATAGATTTCCTTCAACCACATCTGAGTTCTGTCGATTTTTCGACAGTATCACACATCGTTTCCTTCTGAGTTGTATGAAATAACTTGGTTACTCAACGTACAGGCAGCGTGTCGCAATATATATTTCGATAGCATCACGTAGGTGCCACTCTCGTAGCAGCCTCGACTGTCTCTGGTGTTACCATATAAATTAGCCTCTGTTGATAGTGTTGTGAGCCGGGAACACCCGTGGCACAATGACTATTTATTCAAAAAACGGACACAAGCGGTATGTTTCAGCAACACCTCAAACACACACACTTATGTGCGCCCCGCGGGAGTCCACCGTTGCCAATGATAATTTCATGTATGGAAAATACGGTAACTCACCGGATCGCACCTCAGTGTTTCACCTTGTAATTTCCCCAGATAACTTCAATAGCTCAACGTGTGTTTCTACTTGACTACCTGTGACCTGTACAGCTTGATCACTTGTCTCTACCATACTGATCTTCTACAATATCCAGAACGTTCCAAACGTCATTTCTGAAGGTGAGTACAGACACATACAAGTTACTTTGTGTGCACGTGTATGTGGTTTAGATTAGATCTGCCAGCTGTTTTATCACTCGACCCTAATCCTATCACGTCAGCCAGCCGGTCGGACGGGCTAAGCCTATCGTTCACTCTCAGTCTCGTACTTTGAACTGTGATTGTTTGGCAGGAAATGGCCCTGATTTGAACTCTCATGTAGTGGTTCGGTTGGTGACAACGCGAACTAAGTAAGGTACGATTGCGGTTGATTCCATAACCGAGTCAGTTTCACTGACTCAAGTATGGACCTTTCATTAAAATACTAATATGCCTTGATAATTTCAATGAACGATAACATTCAGTAAAGAACCAGTTCTGATGTTCTGCTGGATTCGGAAGGATAACAGAAACGGCGTGTCCTGAATCAGAAACTGCCCTAGAAGATGGGCTATACGGCTAGTTCGAATCCACCAGAGGCCGAGATATATTCAGATTGGCTCACTTCTGAATTATTGCATCTGTCACACTAGTTAGTTAAACAATATTATGGTATATGCGGCGCTCAGGTAATTGGCGATCGGCTCTTCATGAACGGGGCATTTTTTTAAAGTCCGAGCCACTGACAACCATTAGTAACCGTGAACGATCAATAGTTGTTTGGCATTTGTGAAGTTCTAGTGGTCACATGATTCAGAGTGTATATTCCGAAAACAGATGTAACCAGAATGTGATCATGATTCATGTGTGTGAAATGAACACCACGAAAATAAGGACACACGGTCAACTCTGCACACCTTTCGAACCTCCGTTCGGAGTACATCATTTCATCTGCTATGGACTGAAAGACTGAAAATTCATTTTGAACCATTTGAATGTTGCATGTTCTAATAACAACTAGCAAAACTATGATCACTGGTTGAGCTGTGTAAGTTTTTTGGAACCTAAATATCCTATGCATCTACGGGGATATCTGCCACTTTTACACAATGCCAATGTTATTCTGCGTTACTCTATATATCTGATATTAGTTGAAGAAAGGCAGAAATGCTCAAAAGGATTCTCTGCCCTTTAACATTATTTGACAACCTAACAACAGTTTCTTGACATTCGCCAACCGCTGGCAGTTCACAGTTGGCATCAAGGCTTCTTGAAGGACATTCAATATGATCGGACTGGCGGAACGCGTTGTGTACACTTTGGAATTGAAAGCGGAATGTATGTTATGAAACAAGGGAGAATACTGAAGAATAAATCAATGACTGAACCTTTGGCTGTGAGTTGATGGCTTTCAGAAAAAACTTCTCTGCAAAATCAGTCGTTTTCAGTCAGGCAGTGACCGTTACGTGACAATCATAGGGTAAAATGGCATCAAGGGAATGCTAAAAGTTATAGCATTTATCTACAAATCGAACATAACTCACATTTTACTGCATAGTTCACGCCCGGCTGGACTACGTTGAGCGGAAAAGTAGTTATTTGTTGCTTCTATTAGAGCTCATCAGCAGTACTTATTCTTGGTCCGGAATAGAGCAGTCCTTGAGTCTACTGGTTTGTGTGGGTTGCTGTGCTGCAGAACTCACACTGGGTGTCACAAATTAATAGCTTCTGACAGTTTGGTTTAGATCGCTTGAATGGCCTATCTGCTTCAGAAGCAGGCCCATTAACTGGTCTGTTAAGTTGTACCGATATTCTTTCGAACAAGGATTCTCAATCAAATTTTGTGTTGCCTGCTGATGAACGGTTGGATGAATTTAATACAACAAACTGACTTACGAAAACATAAGACCCAATTTTCGAACTTTTAATACCATTTTGTATATCTTTCTCAGCTATTGCACATTACAGCGATGAAAATTCTTTCCGAAAGGGGCTGACTGAAAAGTCTATAAGAACGCGACAGCCGAGGTTGCTTGTGAGTGGTGTTCAAACTACATAAAGCCAAAATCCCATGCTGTTCACTAGTACGAAACTTGGCTGAACAAATTGAGTTCATAAATCAAATACATATTTTTATATATAGTCTGTCGTCACTCGAAACTATAGCTAACCAAAGTTCGACGTCAGTAAATTTTGCACACAGAGCTTATTGCGCGTGACCAGAAGTGCCTCAAGTGACGATGGGCCTGTGATGAGGCATCAACTTGTTGAAAGCGATTGTCGAATCGACCACATGGCTGCTTTCCAACAGGTGTTTGGCGATCAAAATAGCTGATTGGTGGGTGGTAGTGGTCGGGTAACGCCAGGCATTAGGACCGCGACATAGCTGGAAACGTATTCCTTCATCCTAAGGATGAGACATCGATCAGTTCTGCCTAAATAAACGTCACCGCTATTGCAGGTGACCTCGTAAATTAAGTGTGAACTAGGTAGTTCTGGTATTCGTGTCTTAGTCTGAAGGAACGTTTATGACCTGGTATGACCAAGTAGGTGCAGTGTAGCTGCATTATATATGTTCGTTGGGTCGCGGCGTTAGAAACCATATACAGTTTTCTTCCTTATGTGGCACTTGTATATACAAGGGTTTCTTCAGCTCAGATGTTTCTTTTGGGTTCGCTGCTTTTGGCTTGCTGTGGAAGTCAATAAACCTCAACGGGAAAACACTAGAGATCAAGGTGTCACGACCAAGGTTCACTTCTAGATCAAGTATACCATGTGCTCTGTGAAACAGACATCAACCCAAAATGCGTTTATGTTGGGCAGGTGAAAAATTTTTCATAGTCAGGTATTGTTCACCTAAGATGGGCTTGCAGTGAACTGACCGACACAGAGTATCATCTTCCCGTCGTTTAATCCTACTATTCAGAAGGGCAAGTATATTCTTTTTAGGCTCTGATGTTGATAGATTCGGGTAAGAACAGTTCAGTAAGTCCGGTAGCTTTTCTGCTGTTTTTTATCAAGAACAGACACTACTGTGTCCTCCACGTGTCTTTGATAAAACGGAATATCCTGCAGTGCATTTTCGAGGCGAATTTCAGTAGTAGACAAATAATCTTGCCAAACTCGGCCCTAAAAGATTTCTCACCAAGACATCGCCTAGTTGTTTATAACCATCGTATTATAGATAAAATTTTAAATTTTCAGTGAATAATAAAGGTAAAGATTTCAGGAAATTAACCTACACTTGCTACAAGCTAAAGCAAAGTCACAGGTAGAATCAAATATCTTCCCTATTGGCACAGTTATGAACACTGAATTTACATCAAGGGAACAAATCACTTTTCATTTCTGATTAGCACTGTCCAAAGACTGATACGTCTCCAAGGTATCTTTGAGAATTAATTCTAAAACACCACTGAACCGTGACACTTAATCGTAGCCTTACGAGGAAGTTTTCAGATAGTTATTGCAGAAATGAACGTCTTTACGTTTGTATTTCAGTTTGATGTCTTTGCAGTGTTTGATCCCGACGATCTCTACAGGTCATAACACTCTTCATTCTAGTGTCTTCAGTATTTAGTAGTCCCCGTTTTATGTGATTCAGTGACCAGCTGACTATGAAAGATTGAGGGCAGTTAATGTGCGTTGAAAGCTTTCTGATATCTCTCAGTGCAACCGTGCTATTGTATATTACCATAGAGGTTATTAATCGTCTGTCTCAACAACAGTCTAACTTTACAATAAATTTGGAGCAAACCGTCTGAGCTTAGGATGCTTGTTGAGCTTTATGCTATTCAACCAGGAATCACGGTGCTCATTTTGCCGAAGTAATTGCGAAACACAGCCACAAACTAACATTGGTGTACGAAAGTACATGGAAGTTAATCCAACACCAACATGGGGTCTTCAGTCTGTATTACGTTCTTAGCTCGGTTTTCGGGTTATAGTTACTGTGTTATATTACCTTCCTTTTATCGTGCATCAAGCACACTCCTTCTAAAGGTTATCGAATTCATGTCTTGGCATTCATGTACATAAGCCATCGACATTATCTCCATAAATGGTTTCTTAGCTGACCAGCTTAAGAGAGGTCATGACGAGTTAATTTGCACTTGCCTGGTTTAATCAGTCTGCTTTCACTGTTCTCAACATTACCAATGACACGTGTTTTTATCTCCATATTGGTGCATACCTCCTCACTTACAACAGTCCGTGTGATGTGGCCAACGAGAATGATTACAATTGGTTTGCAACAACACCTTACGTGGTTTCACTTGCTTGTCATAAACCCGCTCAGTGGGACAACTATTTCATATTACGGTGGTTTCGTCGATCCGGAGTCAAGGATGACAACTAAGAGTCACGGATACTGTAGCTGTTTGATGTTCACCACTGAGTAGTAACTTGTGAGTAAGGCTAGCCACACGACGTAAAGTAAACACACTGTGCACATGCTGGACATGGAGTCCTAATCGAAATATAGTTAGCGGTAAAATTATGATAAAAGCCAGTGTTTCGCGGATACTTTTAACGCAGTAAATCGTAGAGCGCCAGATATCCTGGTCTACTCAGTTGTGATCGGTATATGTAATGACAGTGATAAATTAACTTTTTTTTTCATTATTAATGCGTTACTGAAGAAAATCGCAAACACTGCCGTCTCCTGAAATGTTCAAAACGTCCATTTTTAGAAAGCGCAACCGGAATTTTATACAATTTAAGTTGATGAAGTGGGGTCTCTGGATTACGTTAGACAACGCAAATAGTTTCGTGAAGTTGAGATGCTGGATGACTTAACAAAAATAACACAAACGTCATTACAGTAATTTCCCTGATTGAATGATCAGAAATAAAGTAGTCAAATTTCATTAACTGGCAAAGCTCCAGCACTATCTAAAGTGGATGCGGCTCTGTACTTTATAGACTTGTCAACGGGAATATTTGAACTTTCTTCTTCTTAACTGTTTTACTCTCTTTTCTCGTAGTTGAAAACCACCCAGTCACTTGCGGCTGCTGGAAGAATCGAGTCAGTACTTTGCTAGCGGTGGTTCCCAGTACTTGTCAATAAAGTAATGGACTTCCGTTTCTAACTTTTTAATTCGCATAAAGGCCAAAATACATGGGAATTGAACTTATGACCCGCGAATAGGTGTCTGGTTGCTAGGTCACCATAGAATGTTAGTCCAGATTATTGTTCATTGAGGTTGTCCAAAGTTATGTGAATTACTTCCCTTACCTTCTATATTTTCTTGACAGTACCGGCCTACCGCAATCGAATTCAGTCGAATTCAGCCTGTGTTAAACTGAAGCGTATTTCATACACATCCCTACAACTCTTGTGACCGTGAATCCACCGCCTGCCCGACAAGTATCTGAGCCACCACTCTGTGATGGGCAGTTCGACCAACTGTTTGTAATGACTGTACTTCTGGATGGCTCTTTACAAGTTTCAAAATGATAAATTGTGCTTAGACAGGAAGATCAGCGACAAAACGCTTTCGGTACGCTTTCAACGATGGACGTGGGTACGTATGCCATTGGAGAAGATGGTCCAAGTGCCAATTTTTATACCAACAGAGCGGATAAGAGTTTACTGCCATCCAACATCACATACGCTCGGTAAACGAGAACCTTTAGTAAATCAGTATCTCAATGCATATACCATGCGTCACAATGTTATCCTTTTGCCCGTGAGCTATAACTGATTAACTCACTGATTAACTAATTTCTGAATTAAACCTCACCGAGAATCTCTGGGTCATTCGTCAGTAACAAAATGATGTTAGAGTTTACTTCTTCCTGACTATCTCACTTGACGGTTAGGTAAGTTACACCTCCGGTTCTTGCGCCAAGTATTCAACTCCCGATTCCAGCCGAATTAGGTTAGTCAAATCGAAACAACCTCGATTATTTATCAAATAAAATCACCTAATGCAAACACAAAAACGGTAGTTAATTTCAGTTGCCCTTTCCCCATCCTTTGGTTTAGTGACCAGTTTGTCTGCCATTTGGTAGATGAAGGTGACAAGTAAGTTAAGTTTGTGGGGACAAACTGGTCTCATAATTTAACAACTGCGTGCCAATGTAAAAGGATCATGTGACGTTGGAGATAAAATCACGTGCAACCTAAGTTGTAACCTGTGATAGATAACGAAAGAAAATTCAACATGTTTTAGTGACTGTGTTATGTCATTCAAGACGAGAGGTTATTCAGCACCAAAAGGAGTTACGAAGCTACTAAATCATATGGATCATATTTCGTCAACTGGCGCTGTATCGCGTTTCAAGTGCAAAACTTTACCCGAAAAGCGGACGAAATAGCTTTGTGTACCTTGTAGTTATTCCGTATTAAAGAGAGTCCCCCAAGTGTGATTTGATTACGAGTAGATGCAGGTTATTGTTGACCGATTGATTGCAGTGCGAAATAATGTGTCAACTGGAATTTTAGTTGACTGAGGCTTTAATAGACTTTCCCAGTATACAGTTCAATCGTGAACATGGGAATTGTTTTTACTGCCTCTGCGTGTTAGTGATTAAGATACTGCATCTCGGATACAGAGTGAGACATCATTCCACTACAAAACCATAGCTAACATTCCTGGAATTATGCCAGCTGCCGAGTGTTGACGAAGTCATACTCGTGGAAGGGTAAATGCTTGGAACACCGGGCAGTCAGTAAGCTAATGGGGAAACAAAATCTACAAGTAAATCGATGGCTGTCAAATTTCTGACCGCGATCTTTCTGATGGGTATGTTTACCGGAGATTGATTTGTACCAGGGGCTACATAAACACGCAACTTATTCAGTTTGTACTCGTCCTTGGTTTCTATACAAAAGCTTCAAAGATCATTGAATGGTAAGGAATTTTGATGCAGGCGCCCCCGATTTGTATGTTTACCAGGCGTAGTCTACAAAACTCGATAGTTTAAGGGACAAATAGTTTGAACATATGAATCACGGTCTAATTCGAGGATTCGAGATTTAAAACTTGCAGTTTGGCAGACAAACTAAGAGAAATGTTTTAGGTGTTTTGCTAACCCCGTTACTTAGGATGACTGAATCTCTGCAGGTCAGCAGCGGGAATATGGTCAGATAATAAAATCGAATTCGTGTTCCATGTTGAAAAAGTCAACAGCGGAGAACTCCATCTTAGTTATGAAAACCGCTTGTGTAATGAAAAACACTGTGATAAGATGAGAGTAAACCTACAGGTTCACAAGTCGTTAACGGAGAGAGAGCTTTGTTTGTGCTTTCTATTTTATATGTCGAACAACATACGGTTGTGAAAAAATAGTGAAGGGGAGTGAATAAGTGGAAACTTGAACAAGTCTGCTGACGTGCAACTATGTCAGCTGTGAACACCAGAAAACACCCAAACAACACTCCGGCAGGTTAGCCTATTTAGTGAATTGTGAGGCTGACTAGGAAAGAGTTCAGGAACTTTGTAGTTTGGGTTACCTCTAGCATGGATGTCATTGGAGAAGTTCAAAATTATCAACCAACCCAGGCGTGAGCACAGAGTTGGGCGGCTTGTTTCATAGTGAACAGATCATGACAGCGAGACAGTCCTATCAACAGAGTAACCATTCAGCGAGTGACAAATTATGCATTCATTCTTGTTTATTGGGAGAACATCTACAAATGACATGGCGTATAGGGTATATTGTGGATAAGGAGTAAGTTTATAAGGTATCATTTATGCATTGAATTTTGCTGGTCCTCGTGGATAGGGAATTTTTCCGAGCCCCATGATTCTTCTAGTGACCCACCTCTGGACACAATCACTAACTGTTAATCACTTTGAGATAACGACAGTAGGTTTATATGTTTTGTTTCAAGACGTGGACTGATTATAAAATCGAACATAGCTGAAAAACTTCAGTGCGCGATTTGCAGGTTTGTGTTAGAGGCGCAACATCAGTTGAGCACTCTTTTGTCTATGGCTTCACAATATGCTGTCACACTCAAACTTTTTGTCACAAGTCTCTGTATGTTTCGTTCGCACACGGATATGAGTAGTTCAGTGTCGCCAAGGTAGTAGAGTGCATAATTTTGATGGCAACTGCGTTAAAATCATGCGCACTTTTCGGTGTTGAACAATAAGTTGTTTTTTATGGTTTAGACAGTTCAGCTCACTCTGTAAGGTTCACAAATATTTCGACCACTATAAATCACCATAGTTTTGTTTCGTCAGCTTACAGCAGCATCAGTGGTTTGATGATGTTAGATACTTCAAGAACAAAAAGAATGAACAACAGGGGTCCACAGATGGGTCCGTGCAAACCATCACTGCTGACAGGGAGCCACCTTGCCAACTATCCATTCACCATGACGGTGAACCAAAGTTCAGCTAGGTAATCCACAAGCCATACAGGTAAGCGCTCATCAGATTAATGACTGTCGGGTTTCCGTGGTAAGACGGAGAGAGTAACCCTCTTACAGGCTAACTAAGATCAAGATATACCACACTAATGTTTTATCTAACTTCAAAAGCGCTCGTCCAGAAGTCTTGATATCTGGAGAGTTTTTGACTTTCGATTAGCTTTTAAAGAAGCTATGCTGCTCCTCAACGATAGACCTGATTTCTATTACACTAACCCGGAGAAAGTCATCCAACAGGCTCTCTACTAATTTGAAGAACAGTGGGAGTAATGCTATTATTCGATATTTTGCTGGTTTCTGTGTATCCACCTTTGTAGATAGACGTGATTGTGGACGATGTCAATACTTTCAGTAAATGACCAGTGGCCAAGAGACATGTAAGAAGCACTGTTAGCGGTCGTATAAATTAGTCATCACAGCTCTGGAAGATGACTGAAACTACTGGATATACACCGGGTTACGTCTCAGCTAACAGACTGTTTAATTAGATTCTGAGTTGTGACACTGATAGCTGCAGTACTCAGGTTAATTCAGGGGATCAGACGTATTGGACAAGTGCATGTTCAGTCTGTTCTATTTGATATCTGTTCCGTGATCAACACCTTATTACAATCACATAGTTGGACTTATTTTTCGGTGCCTTTGTTTTTTTTACGAAATCGGGGATGCTCTGCTGGAAAAACAGTTGTTAACAACCTCAGAGATATCGTGAGTGACCATCTGCTAGCGTTGAACTTGGCTGTGAGTTTTGATAGAGCTAATGAATTCACCTTTGCTAGACTATCTTCATAGTTATGCAGTCTGCCTAATAGTCAGCCCATATTCGCACATTTTGTGGGATTTGGTGTCCAGTTCCGTAAAGATAAGTAAATCACCAGGACCAAATGTGGTTGCGGTTCTCAGATGTCAATCATATCAGCCTCACTGATAAGAATAAAACCAAATAAAGATGAATATTTACCGTTCGTCACCTGGTGTCGTCCTTGACAAACTGAAATGGTTCAACCTTCATAACTACTTCGTGGAGTTCCGCAGCGGAAAAAGACGCTGCAACATTAAATCATTGGTCAATGTAACCTAGCCTCGGGTGTTAAAATTATGATATTCTTGAAGTCTGATTGTAACCTACAAATGCACCAGCCAAACAAGTAGAATTTTGGGTGACGCTGATTATTCACCGTATTATGTCAGGTAGATCATGTAGTATAAGGCCATAAAAATATGGAATTTTCCGACGCTACTCCGGATAAACAACTAAATCTTTTCCTCGCACACCATTCCATAGTTGCAAAATGTTGTCACACCACAGATGAGTAAGTTACCTTCCTCTTTTACACCTGGTCTACGTGATGGCTGTTATGAATGGGCTTTGTACGGAAGCTCAACTGTGTTGAAGAGTGAGGCCGCTTTCATGTAAAAGCAATACTAAGAGGCAATTTTACCGTATACAGCTGATTTTGCGGCTGGATCTGCTTGAGGAGTTACGGTGAGTAAGAATGGCCGAGTGCATATTCTGTAAGCAGGCTTTGAGACCACCACCAAATATGTGAATAGCGTTAAATTCAGCGTTTGTGTGGCTGTCAGTCGGAAAATTCTTTGGGGGGCAACTGAACTATATTTTGCAACGCCATGCAATTGTCTCCGCTCGTATCAGGCGTTTCTTCGCCTGCCAGATTGTTATGCAATCCGGATAGGTAAGCATAAGAGTGTACCTGTCTCTGCGTTTTTTCCGTTGGGAAAGTTGTTCGCAATAATCGAAGTGCATTTATCAAGACTAAGTACGCAGGACAGAAGGTATAATTTTCTTCAGAGGCCGTTAATTTGAAGGGACGAATGGGTATTTCTGGGAATCGCCGCCGGTTTGGATCAAACAGGGCTTGTATACTAACATTAAGGCTTTCTGGAGCTGGCACACCCTTCATAATGCCGCTTTTGATCCCGTGTTTATCAAGTACTTGGTCTTCAGAAAACGGCCACAGGTGGGTATACTAGTGTTGATCAAGGTTATTTCTTATGCTTTGACTGACTTGTTGCAACACCAGTGAATTCCCCAGATCCATTGCAGTAAGGACAGCAGCACGCAACGAACACGGCAAGCAAATACACTTAGAATAACTCAAACTGTTAAAAACATTTAAACAACTGTTTTGTGGTACGCTTCCCTAATGACCAGCCTCACAGAGCTACCCTCAAGCAGATAGATTATAATGACCGGTTGGCGTACACCAATCTGCCTTTCAGGTGGGAATATCTTAAGTTTGCTATACCCATATCGTCAATATGAATGGATGGTGTCTTAGTGTGTTCCTTTTTTAAAATTTGACAAAGTAAGCCAGCTGTAACTTTGAAGGCGTCTTAGGTCATATGTAACTGGGTTATGAAGCTTTGCCTGAATAACCACGGTTGACGGAAGTTTAGGTAGCATCAAGCAAATATAGTTGATATTTTAAAAATCGTTGAATCAGGAATTCCCAGCTCCGAAACCCATCAAACCTCTGTGTGACTTTTAAGAACAAAAATTTGGTCACCGGGAACTATCATTCAAACTCGCTGTGCTAATATGCTTTGATGCAGACGCGGAATGAAATATAGCTGACTGAAAACAGGCAAAAAGGAGTCGACGGGTTAGTCATGGTTGGTGGTGGGAATGTGACATACAGGTATAAACTGCATCAAGAATTTGTTAAAAATATGCTAAATGTTTTGGTATTGGATTTCATCCGCTTTCAGTATACAAAGCCTGAAGTCACGAACAGGTCGCAACTTATAGTATGATCGGATTGGAAATGAGCGCTTTTCTGGACCAAAGTACACGTCTATCGTGCTATACCCTAGAAAGTCACGAGTATTTCAGTTATCTAACGAAGGCTACTAGAGTCAGCACACAATCCCTTACGCTGTGAATCGTACCGGGCAGTAATTGTCCCTAAAACCGTCTCGTAGGTAATTTTTCCGATTTTTCAGGTGTTAACAGTAAAGACAGTCAACGTACTTCCAGGAAGCTAGCGTATGCAGTTACTTTTGTTAGACTAAACTAGCAGACTGGATTTGCTGTCCTGTCGGGTGTATGTGTTAGTTAATCAAACCTTTCACTCTTCTTACGATTCATGTGCACAGCGAACCATCCTCAGATTCAGGTTCGAATATAGTGTGTCTATGGACCAACCTGATGGTTGTCAAAATTACTCACGATGAAACTCCCATAGATGATACAATAGACGTAAACTATGTAAACTGTGGAGTCTCCCACAGCTGCGTTTAAACGGTGCTTTTTGAGAATGAATAAAATACATTTTATGTAGTTTTTTAATCAAGAACATGCAAAAGTAATACGAAAATTATGCCACCATTTTGCTCATATCCACTGTAGCAGACCATAAAGGTGAAACTACTGTTAGTCTCTAATTCAAACGACAATAAACATGGCCGATCGAGAATTAAAAATTACGGAAAACATGTCTTCGACTTTTCATTAGGACGGCAAATTGGCTTGCTGATATGTCTGTGCCAGTAAACTATTGCTACTTGCAGGACTGTTTTAGTGACAAGCATGTTACCTTCTGTACAGCTTAGACGTCAGTGAGGAAGTCAAACATGTTCAAAATGTGATAATTCAATTTATCTCTTGATTGGATCAATTAACTTCGTACATCTGACTACAAAACAATAAAACCATCCAAATTTTAGAGATTATTTTGCCACGGCATACTGCAGACTGTGCATTTTTTATTGTCAACTCACCTTGAATAAGTTCACGCTATAATGGTGAAAAAGCAATCGACACTGGTTTGATGTAAATGAATTGGAGAAAAATGTCGCAAAGATGTCCACGGTTACAACTATATCACTCTTGCCTGTGTCCTATCGGCGAAAGTTAGTACGGCGTACTTCTTCCGGTAAGCTTAATAACATCAACGCATCTTTGAAGTTCGCACTCCCCAGGTGCATCATAATGAGTTGGTCACACGCTTCTCGCCCACAGATTCAAGGCATCTCTCAACTCCGTTGTAGAGCTATCAATCTTATCTTCATCCAGCGACTGTATCCTATAAATTAGATTTAGCTCAGGATTGATAATCTTTTGTCAGACCTCTTTAACGTAAAGTTACTTCATAAGTACTATGCGTGTGTGTTTAGAGGATGACGCATTTTGATAAAAAGGTCTTACGGTTACGCCATAATCACTGTTACTACTTGCGATCAAAGTGTGTTGAGTAACCTTCGATTAATATGGTGTGTGATAATATCATTTTATTAGACCAGCAAATGCGCATCCTTAGATGTGCTGTAGCAAAACTATAGGCATAAGATTGAATCGCATATCAGTTTTCCAGCGGGATCTAAAAAGGTCCAATCAAAGACGCGGATTTAATACATGACACCAATGTTGTCAGTGGCAGTCCTGTTAAAAACCCCTTCTAACACTCGCACAATACTTCGGTTCTACATAAATTTCGCAAGTTTGTCACATCCCATGTTATAATGTTACACTAATTAGTTTGTGCTGCATTAAATTTCACCAAAACGGACAGAACGCGAAAGATGAACTTAAAATAATGATGATGGTCTTCGAATGGATTAATTTGTTGTTGATTTAACCGATACCGTCGAACAGATCACCACCTGGTTCTAACTTATGACTCGAATGACCCGCACAATGAGTAGACAACAAAATGCGGGTTCTGCTGGATGCTACGCAATTACCGATTGTTTACGCTCTGAAACAAGTTCTGCATGGTACTATTACATAGTCAGCTTGCATTAGACTTCAGTGTCTGTTAATTGACAAATCGATTTAAATAGCAGGTGTAATGTCGCTGAATGTCAAATTCGAAGTTTGGTATCATACCGTGAGCGAGCATGCTAAAACGACTGTTGGATATACCTGTTTTCGGATTATGAATAGTCTTAAAAACAAACGTTAATCAATAAGTCAAGTTGCCAGCTATTAATTAAGACAGAACAATGTGTAAACAGCTTTACACGTCACTGTTTTTCGGTTGTGCATTTTGTGATTCCGGAATAATTTATGCGCTATTACTTACTAATCAGCATGGGGTTATTGAACAGAGAATTTAGATTTGCTGACTCGTCTAAAGATAAACTCCGGCTGTTTGCCTCACTTTATCTGATTGTACTAACAGGTGCAATCTTCTTTTGTTTTAGCGCTAATCGTCCAGTTATCATCCTCGGGTCTGTTCATCGTATTGACCAGAACAAATTCTCTGTTGCTGGTTCTTATAACTGACTATGTGTAATCAGTTGCAAGAATTCTCCTAGGCTGACATGGCTAGGAAGGCCGGGATGACAGTTAAGCGAATGCTGGTGGAACGAAGGAGGACTGTAGCCACACTAGCTATCTGGTGGTTTCTATCTATCCTGTTTGTGACAACTTACGGAATCGCCCTGCATTGTCTTGCCCACGATGACACCAAGTAACGCTGAGACGACCGATCACAACAAATGGCTTCTGAGGCCAGTTTCATTGTTGCGGGTGGCGTTTGTTTAACAACGACCAAATGTCTACCAGGTCAAATTAACCAATACTGACAGCGGTGCTTTGGTTACAAATTTGCCTGAACTAACGATTCCTGAAAAGGCGTCTCGGTAACTCATCACAGCAGCAAACCGAGGTTAAAACAAAATTGTCGTTACTCAACTTTCGAGCTAGTGTACCAAATTCACGTTTAATAACTCTGTGTGGGGAATTGTGATACAGTGACAAATGTGAACAGCTTCCGCACAGACGTTTTTAGTACATTTTGACGGCCATCTCAAAATTTATTGCTTGGGCTTCAGCTAGGACCACTAACTGAACTGCATATGTAAATATCTTTTCGGGCCCGTAGATCTCATCAGGCAATACAGCACTGGGCAATCACGATATCCAAGGATGAGTTGAAATGAGTCAGTTTGGACTTTGTTAAGCGCACCTAATAGTTCGGTGGTAACATTAACTCTCTCTAATCGCACAACTGAGGGTTTGGTTCTCGGTTGTCGTGACGACTCCCGTCGTGATTCCACACGCAAATATTACGCTCAAGTGTTGCGAATTGTCAAAATATAATATAACCAGTTGTGAAGGAACTGGGGCTGTTTCTCCTCCATTCCTTCTTATCATTCACGGAAAGATGGCGCGGTTTTACTTTTTAGAGTATTTGGTTTAACAAACCTCGAGGCTGTTACATAACAAGTAGAAAACTGCTACAGTGCTCGTCTGATTAATGAACATGGTGATGTGAGATCCTTGGACCATCTTGATCCTTGCATTGTAGGGATATTTCTAAAACCGAATTTTATGATTTCTCACAAATAACTAGCCTAGGTACCAATGACGATGTGGTATGCTTAATGTAATTTCAGGACTTATAACATTTTATTTTGCATAAGCATGATACGGAAACTACTGTTTTGTGCAGTAGTTGAATTGTGTAACACGGTAATGTGTACTGAGAAAAACTTGACATGCCAGTTCGTAGACTAACTTGATTATCATTTCAGCCCAATCAGTCTTTTTACATTACCATTGTCCTAGCTTCCTACCTGTAATCCCTAAAAATCGTGACGATGGCATTTACGGCGTCATAGTAAACACACCAGTATGCAATCAGTACCATCTGTAAATGTATACGATTGGGTGATGTGTTTTCAATTTTCTTTGTGAATATTTTCTTTGCAGCATTGATCCTTCTTGTTACAGTTGATAGTTTTCAGTTCAATGTAGCTGTCAATGCTTCCTTGCTGAGGGCTTCTCGGAAAACTGTTGTACAACAAACATCCTTATAAAATGTTTCTCTTTCTGTTGGTGTACATCTGTAATCGGCAAATTCTCTTCACAGTTTCTAGTGGGCACGTTCCCTCAAGAATAAAAACGCGACAAACCGAACCTAATGAACTCGGAATAGATCATTACAGTATAGGAAACAGTTATTGAACAGTCATTACATATCGTCTTAGCATGATAAAGTCTCACTCAGATCCGAATTAAAGGCTCAGATTGGATATCATTCGGCAAAAGTTTGTTTTTCGAATCACGCAAATTAGTGCCTTGGCACTACGAATGCTCATTTTTATGTCGTGAATGCCAGGGTTTGTTGGCTCAAGTAACTTACTTGTAATAAGAATCACAAACTTTTACATTCAGAAGTAGAGAAAACGCCAACTATTCTTTACTGTTATTTTGCAGCTTCTTAAAATGACTCAGCTTACGTTCATCCAATTTGATCTCGGCTTATTCTTCATAACTCGGCGGCGACACCATATAAAGCAGAAGCTAGAATGTTGGTCTGTTACTGGAGAGTTCTTGGAACTGAACACTTATTACTTAACTATTGTATAACCACAGTCACCCTGACAGTATTTTTTCAAGCGAGTACCTATTCTGTTGCACGCCAACATCCACTGGATGGCGTGACGCTCAACAGCGTCTTGGCTTTCAGCCTGAATGTATACATATATAATTATTATTATTGATAATATTTAACCTGGCGTATTACTAGCCACAACCGCGCTGATTGTGTAATCGTCACAACAAGTTGTAAACTAAATTTATTTGATGGTTTCCAATATTGGAAAGGTCCATGACACTAAAATATTGACAGTTTGATGAGGCCACAGAACTTTTCCTTGAACGCACGTTGATCGATCGATGTTTGTCAGAATAGAATCAGATGAATCCACAAAGAAATGGATCTATCAAATAAACATTTTTGCCCTCTACTGGATGGATTTTTTATTGGTGGAGAGCTGTGCCGGCAATTTTTGTATTTGAGCATCATAAAACAACTAATGTCGAAAATCCTTTTAAAAATGCCAATGACAGTCGAATCAGTAACTGCAGTGAATTGACAAAAGACTGCATTTAACTTAACGGAAAGGCAGTGTTGTGGAGTAATGAAAACCTGTTAGGATAGATGAGTTCGTTTAATTATACTGTTAATCCAGTGAATTGCAACAGTGTTCATTTGATTTCTTTACTAAAACTTTAACGCATTAGATACTTTTCATTATTGTTTGTGTATTAAATCTTGACCAATGTATCCGGTCGATTCTGTGAAAAATCGAGGGTTTGTTTAACAACACGCAATATTAACGCTTATCAAATATGATAGATGTACTGAAAGAAGAAAATACTGCGTACGAATAAACAGACGACTAACTGTTTTGCTTTTAGAATGAGAGATAAAAAGTTCCGAAATGTTTGTGTCAGAACCACAGTTGAAAAATTGCGGCTGTTCATGCAATCTGAGGATTCCAGCAAACACTCCAGCATTTCTAATTCTTGTCTGGTACGCTAAAGCGTGCTTATCAGTTAGACAGTGGGATTCAGAGCGATCAAGAAGTTAGCTACCGGATTCCGGTTTACTGTATTTTATAAGGTCTTAATATCAGCTGGTTTAGGCTGATATGTTCATATCAGTTTTTACCTCAAGGCTGGACCTTGCACACCGATGTAATTTGGCCTGCGCTGACATTAAACGTGCTCTATGGGTTTGACAAAGAAAGGAACGAAGGTTCGAATATACGTAAGTTTAATTTCGCAATCAAGCAAAGATTGACATAGTCACTTTTGTAAGACATGCTGACCATCACCGTAGTTTAGCTTAGGCCGCGAAGTATGATGTCTGAGCCCATAAATCACTCCTCTCCCCAAACTCAGATAAAGTTTTTCATCATAGTTTCATCACTTCTTCCAGACTTGCCTTTTCCTGTTTTAACGTTTTTGCTAACAATATGTTAGGTTGGTTGTATTGGCAATTAAATTAAACACTGCTCTAAACAGAAACCTAGTCCTTCACTTGAAAGTTACTTTCACCAAAGTATGACGGTACCGACTTTCGAACAACAATGACTCCATGTAGTAAGCTATTTTATTAATCAATCAGAACGTAAAAAGGTGAAGTATTGAAAGAGTAGAATGTTTGACTGTTAAGTGTGAATGGAAGAGTCAAAATGAGTATTTGATGCTATCAGAAGTCTGGTTAATGGGCTTTGCCTTTAGTGTGATCGTCCATGGAGGTCTTTCTAACAGTAAAGACAAACAGTCAGTGAAAATGACAAAAGTTAGCCCCTCGTGTGTGTAGACCAACGTTATAAAAGTTTTAGCAGTGAAGGTTGACAGATAGTGATGATGGGCTAAGAAGTAGGTGACCTATACGTTAGAATTCGAGGTCTCTTGAAAAAAGTGAAGATCTATGGGACATGAGATCGTAGATCCTCCTGTATTAATGAGAAATCAACTCCAAACCCCTGTTGACACCTCCGAGATAAAAAATGTTAGGGAGTATAGTCGTAAACATTTTAATGTGAAGTTACAAGTCAATGTAATATTCGTCCTCACGATTCACATCTTGCTTTCACTCTACTTACTTTGCTGTGAACCACAACGACGAGGTTGATAATAAGATTTTGACAAACGGAAAATACAGAATTTTTGCACGATTTGCCAAGGTCGAACATTAAAAATGTGCTTCTTTAAATTATACCAGACAGGTAGGTCGGGGAGTGTTACCGCTGTTTGAATTTCAAATAAACATTAAAAGGAGAGCAGAGAACAGCTCTAGTTGAGGACTGAAATACAGGGAACAAGTGAACTTATTTTTTGGGCACCTTAATCTAAACCTTACACGATGTCTGCATGTTGCAAACATACAACCAAATTGTAAGTGATGGTAGTATCATATCCGCGAATTTTACTGCTCAGCTGGTCAAAATATTCTTATATAGCATCCAGGTCAGGTAAAAAACAAAAACGCTGATACCACCGAGTTCGATCATCCACCATTTCCGTAATCGAAACTCGTTTACAAGCTTGTTCTGATAGTATGCCCGAATGCAAGTGAGACCACGAAAACAAGTTTTTCACGAATAAATGTTGGCGTAATATAGACGATATGCGAAACGTTAGTCATATAGTTGCACATCAACCACGTAATTTGTGTCATGAAGTTAAAAATCGAAAGAGGGTTTATTTAGGCCTAAAAGACAAGGAAAATGGAAATAGTGAAACCGAAACTTGTTAAAGAAGTGTTTTAGCCGACCATTCAACCAGGATTCTGATTATACCAGTGAATAGATAGTTAATTTACACAAGGATAAAGTAAGAGGCTATTCATTACTTGATTTTGTTCAAATTAGAACGGTGTACCAATAAGGGAACTTGGTTACAAAGTGAAACAAATACTGCAGTTCCTGACAACAAAATGTTGTACTTTCACGTGAATGTGAGAGAGGTAAGTAGTGTTGTTAAGTCTATAGGCTTGAGTTTGCAATAAAACGCGTTAGGATCGTCTGCGGCAACTGAATTATTGTTGCATCCTCGTATCACTCGTCGATTCTATTCACTTCAAATCGTGCATTAGCTACATTGTCGATTGATCTCTATTTCATCCATGGAAACCATGGCTACGTAACAAACAGATCGATGGGCAAGTACATCTAGATAGTTCATTGTGGTCCATTGCTCACTGTCCGTTGGTAGTCTAAGCATTTAAAAAACCTGAGCATTTATTTCAATTCAGCGCATGAAGTAAGAGGAAGGAAATAAGAACGCCCAGGATATCCACATCGTTTTTTTTTGTAATTATATTATGACGACTGGAGTAACAGCAGTATGATTTCTTCCAAACATTTCGAATCTCTAGAAACGTGTTCAATAGAAGTCAAGTTGTTCAGATCTGTTAAACTGAAAACGTTTTAAGTCATCACATTCTTTTTTAAAGTGGTCTTAATTGGGGCACTTATCTTAATCGACTGCAGTCAAGTTTACACGTTTTAGAGTACCACTCCAGCGGTTGCGCCAAAATTATTTGGTGCGGTAATCACTTTTGCAAGAAAATGTCAGGCAGAGCAATTCCAATCGGATAAATCTTTTTTTAGCTTGAGTAATTTTACTTTGCATAAGTCTTTAATACGTGTACATCTCAGAATTTGCATTAAGCTGTTCTATTCGCCTGGAGAAATGTACACCGTTAGCACAAAATTATTCTGCAACCCTAAACCCGCCATGAATTCTGAACAACCCTGAACTGGTCACACAACAAACAACGTTCGGTACAATTCACTGTATACAGCACAGTGTTGTCTTCTATAAGACGCATCTTGCAGCGTATAGAATTCCACGTAAAATAATCAGTTCGCTAAAGAGGGGCTTTCGATAAATTCCTATCTTCTATCAAACATGGGTACCATTCAGTGTGTCACACAGTGCCTACTACTTGCGACTGATTTGGGTGGTACAATTAAATTCACTAAAACCACCGTCTTTTACGGACTATTTCTATGAAACTGGAAAACAAATTGATAAAAGACGTAACTTTCGACTTTAAAAACAGCTACTCTGAACTTAACATCTTTGCAATTCCCTTATATTACATGTTCCGACGATACAAAAAAGATGATCTCTGAAAGATAGCAACCTAGTATCCATTTATCTAGAAACCAATACTAAGTAACATTTAGTGGAATTCCTTTTCTAGACTATCACACGAAGAACTATTATTATGTATAATGACGCCAAACGAATGAAAAATTGAACACCTACAGTGAGCTTTAGCGACATCTCCTTGGAGATAACCACTCCTCGCTGAATTTCCATTTCTGCAATTGATCTGGTACATCGTTCGGTGCGAAAGCTGTATTCCTGATCAGAATCCGTATTATTTCGAAACGTTGTTGAAAAAAGAACTTGTGCTTTCGGTAATCGATGGATTTGCTCATCATAATATTCCGCAGGCTCGTGTGTGACAACCACATCATCCCATATAAGGCGCAAATCCAAATCGTTTAGATCATATTTTTTCTGTTCTTTTGTGGCAGTCAACAAAAATGTGTCAATGGCCCATATTTTGAGGTCGGCTTGAAGATCGTACATTTCCGGCTCTGATCCGGCCGGTTTGGGAGGCTTCGGTGGTTTCATCATTTTGGAAATGATAGACTGTCCGTACTGTCAGACTCAGTGTCACAGGTAGTTTGTGCAGCATCAACAACAACGGAAGGTTAGTACCTAACCCCTGATTGGCCGGTCTGTGTGGCCTTATGATTGGCGGAAATCAAGAACCACGCAACCCCAAGCGTGAGTGCAACTAAACAGAGAAGTTGAACAAGTAACCCTATTTACTTATTTGTCGTATGCATTAATACAATACAATATATTGCGATTAAAAAAAGAAAATCGTTTTAAACACGCTAGTGTTTTTTAAAGGGTAATCACGAAATTCTGCCACGTGACTGCAATTCCTAATATCCGAAACATATCTTATGGTACAACACATTAGAAACGGGGCCATTGTGTTATGCGTTGGCTGATAACGTTATCATATTAATTAAAAGAAAGATTCAGTATTACTTAGTATTGCTTCTCAGAAATTTTTCATACTAATAGGCAGTCACTTAATATTGAAAACATTGGTTGTGACACGCGTACACTCCAATTGTTGGAATGACGTCACATATTCCAATGGTTAGAAGCGTCGAAGAAACAATCGTAATCGTACATATTTACGACTGTAGCCATGCTCGATGTCGTCACCAATTAGGGTCACTAAGTTGACATAAGCGGACTTAGATTCGGAATTGTAACCAGTTTATTACAAGCAGAAGCTCTTACCTATGAAGTTCCGTAAACATCGCACGGATAATTTCCTTAAAGTGACTTGTCAACATCTTACCGGTTGAATGAATTTGCTCCAGGCGCACATTCTGATATACATACCCTTCCGCTCGTGACAGAAATGTAGCTGGTCCAAATCTTGTCCAGACTACTTATTCATAACTATTCCAACCACACATGAAACCAGTGGTTGAGTATTGGTTCTAAGAGTGAGCTATTAATAGTACTGTGTTAATCAAAGTAAAAGTTATTTCGCTAGCCTTGTAACTAAGCCACTTCAGGTCTTGGTAGATTGAAATCAAAC
This sequence comes from Paragonimus skrjabini miyazakii, assembly GCA_014338405.1. Classification (NCBI taxonomy): domain Eukaryota; kingdom Metazoa; phylum Platyhelminthes; class Trematoda; order Plagiorchiida; family Troglotrematidae; genus Paragonimus; species Paragonimus skrjabini miyazakii. The sequence continues at coordinate 102,353 of JTDE01000838.1, forward strand.
AGAAAGCAGAATTTTAAAAAATTAGAGGCGCAAATATGTACCCAAAAGTGATAGTTCTGTGTTCCGTAACTTGAATTAATTCAAGTAGCCAGAAAACATATGCTGAAGATAACAGCCCAGAACAAACAGGTGTCGAAGGTGTTCAAGTTCAGTAATATTCTAGTCGGTGTTCAACAGGATGGTTGCTTTAGATCGTAAAGATTACATAAGCAGAGTGCAGACATCGAAAACACGTCAGCCTGCTGATACAGAAAAGCAGATATCGAAGAAGATAAAAACACTGTTAGAAATATGAATACGGCCTGGACGATGAAGCGTCTCCCTTCTACAGTAGCCCAAAGACGCATAAGTCAAATATACCCTCACATAATTATTATCTATGAGCAACTGGCAAAACGACTGAGTTAACTCATGAACTCACCTGGTGCGCACCACTGAACAAAAGTACCTTCCCGCAAGTCACGGTTATCGGAGCTCAACCCCATCGATCACTTGAGTGATCAATGTAGAGTGAACAGCCAGTGCGTCACTATATGTGGGAGCAGAAAGTGAGCTAACAGGATACTGAACGAAAACAGTCTGGGAAGGTGCAATATATCTCTTTGGTGGAAAGGTACTGTTTCGTAGCGTACATTTCTATGACACACAGTACACAAAAAATAGCGTATAATGACAAGAATTAGATGGAATGAATCAGACAAATATCTAGTTAGATTGCGTCCTACATTCGGAAACCCTTTTGCAGCCTACAGAGTTGATTACAGAGTGTGCTCTGAAATTCAGTTATGCCTCGCTTTTGATGTACGTTCTAATGTGTTAGTGAATTGGTGGCTATTTACCTAGACACAAAAATGTACAACAGAATAACCGTCTATCACGTTTTCATTGAATACGCACTGTACGCTTTTGCAATGAATCTTCGATTACTGATCTCATCGTGATGAACGTATGTAGATCGGTCAAATTATACGTTTTATATGTGAGTTCCGGTAGCTTTAGTTGAGACCTCACCGTCTGCCAGTTCAGTTGATTTTTTACATACCCGGTTCTTTGGTAATTATACGCCTGTAGAATTAAGAAGTGAACACAAAGTAATGAGCGATTTGGAAGCCTCTCTTCAGTTCTTAATGAATTAGCATGCGTACAAAAGCCATGGGACTTATAGTCATTTCAAACTGGCATCTTCTTGAGCTCCCACTTTTAACAATGAACCAAAATGCTGGGTAAAACAATCGGAAAATTTGTTGTCCAACTAGACGGTTAGTAAACGAGTAACTCCGAGATTACTAGGAAGCAAATTCATAAATATATTGTACACACAACACCATATGTTAAGTGCCGCTGATTTCATCATGGCGTTAATATTATTCTTGTTGTGCCAACGAAAACTGGAAAACTTTCAGTGACCCATTGTTTCAGAATATTCATTACCATTCCGCATGTGATTCATTAATTGTGGTTTCGGGCCACTTTATCAAGCAGTCAAGCATGTTGCATTTTGGCCGCATCTGTTGGAGTGATTCACTTTTATTGAGTTTATTCCAAACTGTGTCCCCTGAAGGATATGTTTGGCAATTCAAACAAGTCCATCGCATTGAGCCCATAGGCAATACAAACATTTGAAGTTGCAAAGTCAACTCTAAACACTGCGGTGAAACTATATTATCTACATCTCGTCCCCTAAACACGTTTCAGTCTTATTATGGATGCATTCTGCTTAGCAGTCAGAGGCGTTGTTCGTTAGCCAATAAATAAAGAAATACAACAATTCGTCCTTTCTGATACAGGTAACCGCCAGCACAAGCGGAGTGCAGCATTTCTTGATATGTTATCCGTTACATACCTCGATATTAAACATCTGGGTAATTGATGGAACGATCTATATTTTACTGCAATTGTCGGCCATATGCCATCAATGTATCCACCCAACGCCAACCCCGACCAACAATCAGCAAGCAAGATCCATTAGCTCAACTTTTTCTTCTAATTTTCAAAGGATATCTGGCACATCGAAGACGATGCAAAAATAACGGCAGATGCAATTCCTCGTTTTGACGTCAACCTTAACCATCTACCGATGTTCCTTAGCATGGTGAGGAACAAAACGACGATTCACTCAGCTGCCTTAATTCACTCCCAGAGTTAGTTCCACTGTCTTACTGACAGCTTGACACACACGCTCAATGTCACATATCTACAGGACCCATGTCCATATGTCCAAAATCCTTCATACCTCTACTTGAACTACTTTGTTGACTAACACATCCAACAGAAGACGACACTTCAGGGCATAGTGTCACCTGGTTCTTGTAGCTATATATAACTCATCTATAAAACTCATCATATACGACTAATCTATGGTAATTTACTCGTTCGTTTGCGATTGTTCAGCAAACTACCTGGGTCATACGACTCGGCACTTGTCTAGAAGAATCAGAGAACATCATCCAGCATTGATCGGGACAGGTGACAGAAAATCAATCACGAGTACCATTGTAGGTGATCTGGCTGACAGCGATCGTCAGGCCCACATAGATCGATCGTTCACTGTTATCTACAGGGTTCTACCGAACAGGACAAAACTCGTTCGCCACCGAATGTTGGCCACTGCCATTCGAATACGTAATCCAAACTTGTATTGACAGGAGAACTTTTTTCAATCGCTTCGAATGCCTTGGTCACTGGCTAACTCACCCAATAGATATGTAGGCAGTTAACACCCCATCGGCGTCCACAAACACGAAATTGAGATGATGTGAATTTTGCTTCGACACTAGGTTTTGCATGTAACCGTTTTTAGTTTTTTCCTTTATAACTGTAACGGCCTGATTAGATTTTATGGAAAACATATTTTTGCTACACTTCGTGTCACACATAAAAACTTACGTCCTTAAATTTAACAGTTCATATCCCTTTGCAGCAGTAAATTTAAAAAAATCCACTCTGGCAATTGGGCCATTTCGTACATTACCGTCATGTACACGTTGTTGGCATTTCACCATATCTCTTCGAATGATTTCAGGTATGTTCTTAAACTAGTTGGCCTGTGACCGTCCACAACTGTCAACTGCGATAACCAATCTCACTCTAGTCTATACAAGATATAGCTAAGGTTCGTAGTTTTATTCGTATGTGCACAACATTATATCTCCCTTATTCACACGGCATGGTGGAATGTTTTTTCAACCACTACTGAGAGCTTAAAAGGAGATCACAAATTAGAACAAGTTGTTATCAATGGCTTCATTAAGAATTCGGTACACTGTAAAAACAAGCCACAGGCAGCTCTACAACCGAATAAGTTTATGGAAGCGGTCAATACTTTATTGACGAATTTGTCCCGCCTGTAATTTCAGCAAATCTAACTGGCGACTACGATAAGTAATCACAGAAGTACATGGCTGATACTAGTCTTGGACCAACATACACTGTCAGGAACAAAAACGGCGAATTAGCTCACACATTTTCTTCCTGTGTGATAATGTAACGCAGAAGTAATTCCAACCAGTTCACGGCGGTCATTATGAAATCCATCGTCAAACCGATGGGCTTTTCATAGGCAAATGCCGTGAAAGTAATTCCCTCTATCTGTTCACTCAAACCTGCAGTTATTGACCACACTAATCCCATTACGGAAACTCATATCATCATCATCATAACAGCCATGAGCTTGACCAAAAGGTACTGTGGCTCGGGCCACCGTTCACCTCAACAGTGACGTGGAATATCTTAGAAGAAAACGTTACTAGAACGGTTGAAAATTATCCAGCGAAGATTAAGAGGAAGAAGCCGGAAATGGTATGGATACAGGTAGGCCATTGACTGCGACACATCGCCATCTCGGATAGCGTCTCTAACCAACGGTTTGAGTGATCACGAGGACCCCATCCAGGCAGGCGACACCTACTCACTTTGCTCAATGGGGTAGTTAAGGTCTTCATATTTTGTGACCACGTTGTTGCTTGACCGCCACGTGGTTTGACCCAACTGTTGGTGGCCTCAGCATATAATACCCGGTACGGTAAACGATCAGATGACATACGGACTACGTGACCCAAACATCGCAAGCTGTGTATCGTGATTAATTGACCAATTGATCGCGCATCCCGAGCGTTCCGGAATACGCGCCGGCGAACTGCCACATTGTTCACGCTATCAGTCCACTTAATATGGGCCATTGGCGGAGACAATGGTGGTCAAACACAGCAAGCCTGTTGATATCTTCTTTGTGAACAGGCCACGTTTCCGAATCGTAAAGCAAAATGGAACGCACACAGGTATTATATACCCTTCCTTTCAGCGACAACCGGACGTCATTTTGACGCCACAGATGATGCAGGTTGGTGAACACAACTCGTGCATTTGCGATCCTCGCTGATATCTCATCAGCAATGTTACAGGCTGACGAGATGGTGCTACCCAAGTATGTGAAACTGTCCACAGTCTCAAGCGGATTACCCGTAATGAAGAAAGTAAGAGTTGAAGGGCCCCGGTCTTGAAGCAACACTTTGCACTTTGAAGGTGCAAATCGCATTCCATACAAACCAGCTCGGTCGCTCAAACGAGAGGGGCTAAGTAAGACAGTGTCGTCCGCATACTCCAGATCGGTCAACCTATCGCCAGGAACAAGCTCAACACCGGGCCCACTGTATTCCCGAAGCGCACCCTCCAGAATATCGTCCATGACAAAATTGAGCAGGAAGGGGGAAATCGGACACCCCTGACGAACACCACTAGAAGTGATGAACGCCCGAGACAGTTGTCCATAAACTCTCACTCTGCAAGCATAGTGAACATACAGTGATCTTAACAGATTCATGTATTTCTCTGGCACTCCTTTGCGGAGAAAGCAGTCCCAATGAACGTTACGAGCAACTGAATCGAAAGCAGCCTTCAGGTCCAAAAAGACCACGACTGTTGGCTGTCTGTAACAGTGCCGATGTTCCAAAATCCGTCGCGAGGTAAAAATATGATCAACACAACCTCGACCGGATCGGAATCCTGCCTGTTCTTTGCGTATCTGGCTTTCTCTGGGATTAGTGAGCCGATGTAAGATGAGACCATTGAGTAACTTGGACGCAATAAACACCAA
>JTDE01000838.1:113940-126126 GCA_014338405.1 Paragonimus skrjabini miyazakii
TATGAGTGTAACTGCTTTTCGTCCGACTGCTCCCCTTTGGCCTGTCTGACAAGGTTGCACCTGGAAGGACCGGAGTCCTAGTCAACATAGCCCGCCGGATCAAAACAGTACACAAGCCCGACCACCTCGCCAAGGTAGCAGTATAGGTCGGGGAAACTCATAACACTCCAAATGAACCTCTCACACCAACCAGACCAACTGAAGCCAATCCCGGGACAACTCATGTAGGCTCCATCAGCACACTTGCTGTTAATGTCAATAACTAAGTTCCCCTTCCATCTGTTGGTTTCTCGTTTACTAGTATTTTGGAGCTCGTCACCCACAAGGTTGTAGGAGGACCCTAGAAATCGGTCAGTCCAGCGTGTCCAGAAACTCGAGTATATAACGTCCGAGCTCAGCAACCTATAATGATTGACTAAATTACGTAGCAAAATTGCGACTAGGAATGAATCATTCCAAGAAGTCAATACACTTGTGGGACAGTAGATTTTAAAGCACTCTGCTTACTACAAACTACACTCTCTCGTTACTGAGCACTTTTCACATTTACCACTCGCAAACACAGCTGGATGTATAAGCATACTCTTCGTCGTTAAGCTTTATGTGTTTTATAGCTTGTAGTTACAAGGTCGTATTAGTTTAACATAGTATGACGTGCATTTTTTCGAACAGCACAAATGGTATTTCAGATTGTCTGCATTTTTCTAATTGGACAAAATAAGTTGACCGGAAATCACATATCACGTGCAATTCCTAGCCTCGGATTATTGCGTCACTTTTGCCACGAACCACATCCAATTTCTTTTCATCGGTTACTCCAGATTGGACTATCGATTACTTCGAGAAGCAAAACCACTTTTTGAAGAGGATTGCAAACTGTCAATGAATTTCCTGATTCGATATTCCGCTAATATACTTTGTCTTTTCAGTTTTTCCCCCAATCAGTTTCATCAGTCTTTTCCTTAACAATTATTTTTAACTTTCCAGTATAACTTTCAGTCAGAGTGTAATTCATTCCCACAACAGTAATTCTCAAGATCTTCTGTAACAGCAAAATACCTGTCGTGTATCATGGATAAAGTGGTACCTGAATGACTACCACCTACTATGCGAATCGCGTGTCCTAAGTATACGGCAGGTGGACATGATCCCAAAAACTGAGGTACCAACGGAATAGAAGTCACCTTGATGTTCAGCTTATTTCTAACACTGAGACATGCGAGCAGGATGGAAAAGGAGAGGAGCAGTGAGTAACTAGAGTACGAGTAATTTAATGTAAACAAGTGAAACATTGATGGCGAGAGGCATAGTTGCTAGAAAGTTACTCGGGTAATCCTTTCAAATTGTACTACTGGCCTCAGACTGTTAAACCAAGTCACCCATATTGAGCCATCAACAACGGGATGTTGAGTGTGTTGATTTCGAGTAGGCCACTCAATATCAATGAGCAACATAAATATAAATCAGTTGCCCTTGTTAGTAAGTTTTCCTCGTCTTCGGATAACTCTGGGAGGAGATGGACCCTTAACTCCTCTGTTAGTGTTTTTGCAGTTTGGACAAAATAATTGGCAGACGGAACGTGAAAGAGTCGAACATTTATTATCGCTTCATCAGCGCAAAATTTATGATGAGGATTAACTTTGTATCAAACAATTAAGGAGAGGGAACAAAAATCAAAGGAAGCACAATCCTGAAGCAGAGTCAGATCCACGAAGAGTTGTTTCTAGGCAAAGAAATGCAGTCTAGACTAATGGATTTCGGCAAGTAGTAGGGTGTGCGAATTATACTGAAACAATAGGGTTTTGAATACGCAAAGTGAGGCATGTCCAACGGCCACGGATAACTTCTGTCTGCGCGCTTTATTGACACTGCCACTTTCCGGTAACATACTTTTGCCGCAAGTTAGACGATTGCAGCCATATTCCTTAGTGTCTCCCACCGTCTACACCCAGCATCTTTTGGACCTGTCAAGATGAACCACCAGAGTCCAAACTTAGTGACAATTTCTTCATGTTCTTACGACAAGTCATGGGTTGTTTTCCATGCTGTTTTTCAGACACTTCACGAAGTGAAAACAAGATAATACGTGGTTAGCGTTGGAAAGGTATGCATAAGACGTATGCAATCCACTTAGGCTGATAAACTGGAACCACTTCATGCAAAAATAAGTCATCTGCTTAAAAAAAAATAACTGTACGTCAACATTACGTACGTATTGTTATCATCACATAAACCGTGTTCCACACACAAATAATCGAACATTTTCAAAGTCGGCCGGCCGGAGATTGCAGCCGCACAGTAGTACTGTATACACAGTCAAGTTGTACATCCTTCTCTTTAACGAGAGGCGAATGTCATATCGGCGTTAAACTAGCCGGGTTATACTGGTACACAAGAAGCATTCTTTTCCAACACCACTGCCATCAGTGATACAACTCCCACAATAAGCAAAGCTTTCAAGTTAGCTTAGGTTGAGCGCGGGAGCAGGTCCCCGTTAGTCTTGAAGAATCACTTCACACTTGGACGGTGCAGAGCGTATACCGTATTACGATATCTCAACCACCCAGCGATCTCGGATCACCAAGCGAGATATCATCAACACGGTCTAAGTCCATGATTAGACTTCCTGGGAGAAGTTTCATGCCATCACAGGAAAGACCATTTAAAACCTTGTGCAGAACATCATCGACTATAAAGCTGAAGAGAAAAAGGAAAGAGAACGTTGCCACAATCTATTGGAGATGACGATGGTTCGTTATATGCCCTAACCCTTTGTGTTGTCTGAATGTATAAGGCCATCGGAATAGACACTTGAGATAAAGGACGGATGATACTAGCCAGTACGGTTACTCACAATACATTACATAAGGCGCTGAATGCTTTGCCCGCAATTACGGACACAATAAAATTAACGCTCTTCGATAATGACTTAAAGTAGCTCATGTAAACGATGGGTATCTCACTGACGTAGTCTACCCTACTCCGCTTCGAGTTTACTTTTTATCTTTGACACCACAGTGCGTACGCTTGCAGTAGCCGAACTGTGTACATCTAGATTGCGCAGTTTGACAGCATGAGTTCAAAGTAAACAGAGTTCGAACTCGCTACTGTATTATTAACTGTCTCTGTTACAACGAAGTTAACTGTCTAATTGTTTGTACGCAGGAAAACCCATGAGAAAACATTACCACATTTCGACTGACTAACTGGGCCCTGTCCGTAGTGTTGGAGGGCACAGCAGTCACCACTTAGAGAAACAGCGTTATCGATCGTACATGCATTGACCTTGACTGCGGTTGGCTTAGAGCGATGTGTTGTTTTCGATTGCTGGGTAATCGAGTGAATGAAGCACGCGATGTTGTCATTTCGGGCACACGAATCCGAAGCTTCAGCAGTTTTTGTTCTTCCTGCTTTATAGGCGAGTTAGGAACATATCATACAACTTTAGATTGTTCACTGAGGGCAGTTCATAGAACTGTACGTGTAGAAAATGGTACCACCAAAGTAAATGAATCGCGGTTGATAACTTTAAGGCGAGCAATCATTCTGGTTGGTGAATGAACACTCATAAATGGTACGCAAAGGTTACTCATTTTGTTATATAAACGCACTTTTACGAATAGCGTACCGAACCCCACTCAATTTGGACGGTTTGGTATTCTACATGTGTATACATTTTAGTGATGTACGTATGGTTGGCGATTACGGCACTTGATTGAGGCAATTTTTCCGAAATAACCCGTTTCTAAACTATCAACGCAAGCCAGTGGGAAACGAAGACATTGCGGGGTGACGAAATTATTAAGCAAACGTCTAGTAAATGAAGCACTGTTTGTATGTCTGTCCGACTGTTCAGTAGCCATGTACAGACAATGGGGGTCGCTGAAGGCAAACCTATTCCAGTGTTGTTCTAACGCAACCTTGACCGGCAGGACAAGCCCAAAATGAAGGCGAACAAAGGTAATTCAATAAAGTTTAATATGACAAATAAAGCTGTACATGAGTATTGCTTTTGGTGCAGTAATAGTATCTCAGGAAACCTCACCATACTTTCGTTCATTATACCACAATCTCCAGGAAAGAACATGCATTACATTCGAGACACAAAAGAACAACGTTTGACATTGCTGGGACCTGCTCAAAAGTGCCGGAATCTTGCCGCAGGACCAAGCAACGCAAAGGCTGCTGGCAACCGGACAGCAAGTGAAGGTTCCGTAGTTTCTCCAAGCTTTGACCAACTGACTTTAAACTGATACTGTCGGTCTGCAGAAAGAAAGAAAAAACATGCAATTTCTGGCTCATGGACCAAAGCAAAAAAACTTTGAAAGTTTGCAATTCCCACGTAAAATACTGTACCTAGATCAAAGGGTCGAGGAAACAGACAAAACAAGATGACATAGAAAGGCTACTGATAAAGTGGATGCAGATGAGCCACTAACTGCAACATACCATCATCCAAACAGCGTTTCCAGTTAGCGATTTGAACAACTATATTCCCCAACCTGGTGGGTTATACCTACAGGCTACTCGATGGCACTGGCAGACAACTCCGTTGCTTGACCAAATCGTGGTTTCATTAAACCGATGGCCGTCTGGGTGAATAATGTTCGACTCAGAAAACGGTCATCTGACATACGAAGAGCGTGACCTAATCACTACAAACTGTGCACTCTTATTTGCCAGCCAATCGACTGCATATCCACAGATTTAGAAGTAGGCACTGTCGAACAGCCTGCTTGCCCACGCGAAGGAAGTGTGGAGTGGAGCATTCCGCTGGTCACCAATTTCGCTTGTCCGATTTATGGTGAAGGCACTGGCTTGAACCGCTTTTCCAACTTATCAGCCGATGTCGTATGTACGAGTGGCTGAGACGACCTATCAATCTGCTTTGGTTTTGATTACATAATACTTAGTGTGTTTGTAGGCGAGCCTAGTCACTTGTATGAGGTATATGGTCTGTATGTTTTAAGTTTGCCACCGGTAAGAATAAATGAAATGATAACATCATAGCACGTGTTTTCTTCATGTTCTGATGAAATGGTTAGACGGAGTTCAATGTTTCAAGTGATAATCTGTCACAAGTTCTGAGTAGACAGAGCTGATATTAGTAATTCGAAGAAGGTTAAGAAGGACATTTCAAAAGAGGATGCCAAATACAGTGCTGAAACCCAAACCAGTGCCAGGCAGTAACAATTCGTTGAACAAACGAAAAGGAAAAAATCAGGAGAGTGTAGGATACTTCGGTTTATCTGATAAGCAAAAGAGGTTTCATATTTGATTAATTTTAAAGGAGAGATATTGAACGGTAATGCTGTAGGTTAGATCGTCAAACATGAATGTAGAAGGACCGTCGAATGATTTTCTAAAAAGCATGCTTGCCTACTAAGATATTCAAAACTAGTTCCAATGAACAAACAAACAAAACGGACGATTACAAAACTATGCAAGTGTAGTTCAGTCGAAAACCGGCCCTCTACTTACTCACTGAATTACGGCATCGAGGACGAAATGGATACACGGTTCTTAGCGTAGTAAACTTTTTCAATAAGAAACTTGTTGTCAATTGACATGACAGTGGTTGTGCGATCGCATAACTTTATACGAACTCATCATTTTGCCGACTTTTGTGTGCTACCCCAATTAGTCAACTAAAAGTCCAAGCACGCAAATAAAAAGTGTTCTCACCTGCGTATCAATGTTCAGCCCACAGGGACACGATAAAACGGTTCCGTGGAGAACGAGCTTCTCACTATAACAGAAATACAGGAGGCAGAAATGCAAGCAACTTTTATAGGAACTATTGGTGTGCTAACAATATGGTGGCGCAGCATCGCTGAAAATACTAATTAAATGGACATCTCAGATTGACGTCCCGCGAAATGGAGGCATTGACGTGTATGGGTCCGTGGAATGTGACAAATGCCTGTATCATAGTAGTTAGGCGAGTTGGCGTGAAATTTGATTATTCAACTCAAGCTGATCCTCGGTCTTTCTTCTGTTCTGGTGCAATCTGAAAAATCCAGTTATGTGCATAAGGTTGTCACTTTCCAGGTTGAAATCTGATCAGGACTCATTTCTATCATGTGTGTAACCACCGGCTTACTCTCCGAGGCTGAATTCCGCAAGATTCATTAAGTGCCACAAGGTCACCAGTTTGGAAAATACTTTGGAAGGATGATTAAACGGTATTCATTCGTCGCCCAATACGATTCTCAATTAAATAAAATTTCAGCAGTAAAACTCTGAGCTCAAAAGCACAGCTAATATGCAGTGTTGATAAAAGTGATACAAACGACGAATGCGCTAATAACTAAAAATGTTGTGTTCCTAGTGTCTCAAATTTTAGGCGCTGTTTATTTTTGTGAAGTTTCTTCGTTCCGAGTTGGTTAGCTTCTTATACGAACACGAGGAGGCTGACTTTGTTGATGGACGCTTTTCGCTCTTATACGGTTAGTGGGATGAGAAACAAGCATACTTTAATCCTTCGCACTTTATATCATGGAAAGGCCGTACCTGGATGGAGCTGTGTGACTGTTTCAGAAGTGTTTTCAACCGTCATTGGTTTTCAGCAAACATTTTTGTTTACTCCTATTCTTCAACCTCATTATCAGTGAGATTTTAGTAGTGGCTGTGGGGAGTCGAGCATTCCCCTGGTTACCAGTTTTGATATTCGGATTTGTCATAATAACACTGTCCTAAACTGCGACAGCTTCCAAGTGTTCCGAAGGGTCACATGCAGGTTGGCGCCAACCCTCCGTCGGTAGTGAAAATGTTTTAGTCCCCGAAGTGCGAATGATAGCAAGGACCAGTAATTGTACTCACTTCTACTGACGAAACGTCAGTGCTAATGAACAACGGTACGTAGCTGGACAGTTGCGTAGGTCCATGTTAGGAAACCAAACTGCGCCAGCTGAATTGCTTCATTTCTCGTAACGGAAGAACGCGGAAGAGCGAGCGTGATCTGCATCCATAAGCACTGTACAGCTATGTGATTTCTAACCTGAATGAGTTACGTGAAACCGATTATTAGAGAAACGTCGGTCAACCTAATTTCAGAGCACTAACGAGGCTAGCTGAGCCCACCAAGAACATTGACATTTACCAGACTTCCATGGATTAATGCGACAATTTTCGCTCTAAGCGAGTTTTTATACTTTGCACATGTCTAGTATTCATTATTTTTGTCTAAGAGTGGCTGGAAAAATCATTGCTTGTATCAGATTAGATCTGAGTAAGGTGCTTGTGAAGTGATACGCATACCTTATGTGACCCACCATCAACCACAACTAATGATCTAGAAGATGGATTGGTGATGTACATCAGTTGAGATGAAAACAAAGAAAGTCGGGATTTTTATTTTCAAGGGAAACGAGCTAATTTGAAAATGAAGCTCTTGTACAACAACATAGGGATGACACGAAGATGGAAGAAGCTCTTTCCATATAACATTTCGTTGAAATTTGATCAAATCTGGTGACGATTTGGTCAGAACAAGATCGTGTCGTAGATGTAGATGTAAAGTGCTCCCAGGCCTCAATAAATCGTGGTTAAGTGTAAGAAGTGACGAGGAGAGCGTAGCAAACAAGTCGATAGACCTGGTGGTAGGAACAATACCTGTGGAGAGGCGCTGTTAAACGCCACATAAAAGCATCAATGGAACCAAGGTGTGAAATTTTTAACTGCACAAATTTGCTGCCAGCTTGTTAATCCCCTCTTTGTTTATTTCGTGTCAATAGTTTGTCAATACTGGGCTGTTATTTGTACATAATGCACACGTTTTTCCTTACATATTCAGACTTCGTCAGCAAAATAAGTTTACTATGGCATATTTAGCAACAAAAACTATCACACGAGACTGGGCAAGTAAAACGATCAAACCATGTTTTGAGATCTGAGATGTCAAGAAGTCAGAAGATCTTAGAACTTGATGTATGCTAAATTAGCGTGCACAAAGAAACGTAAGTAAGAGTGGAGTGATATCGAACAGAGGTATTTCTATCCTAGAATTCCCCAAGTTCAACGAGAAGGAATGTTGAGAATGTCAGATTTATGTCATTACTGGAAGACTGATTCCATGTCATATTTGGACAAACAAAGTTGGTCAGTAGAAGCAAAACAACCGAAGTGCTCAGTATCATAGATTGTAGTTTCCCGATGTTTTACTGATTGGGGACAGAGATGTGCCGGGTTTCTGCAAGCGTTCTGTTACAGATCATTACATTTCATTACAGTAGGCATTAAAACAGATTGCAAATAGACGCAACAGCGTCTACCTAATCAAAGTGTTCGTTGGCTTGGCGTTTTTGTGGGAAACGAGAGAAATAGCGGAAAAGAAATTGGTGTTACAAGCTTTTCGAGGGTTGCCAGCCAACTAACACTTAAGAATAAAACGTCTAATCAATCAGTGACAGTCGAGCAAGCAGTTAGACCAACATGAGTCGAATTGTCCCGATATAGGGTAAGGCTTGATACCAACAGCCTATCCAAGGTCACTACATTAGTAAATCGTTACGTAAACGTTTACCAACATACTCAGGACATGAGGTGGACAGAATATCATAAATTTGTTGAAACGATTCGGTTAACGATCTATCTGACTACGTTGGATGGCACGAACGATGATACACAAATGAAGCTACTAATAGGATAGTGTGTAAAGGTCTCAGGGATACATTCGGTGGGCGAGGCTGTACACTTGATAAAGGCAGCGTTTCTAATTGAAATACACTCAATTGAATCAGAAGACAAATTTACCGGGAGCACTGTGGACAGATAACTTCCCCTTGCACAAGAGAAGGATCCTGTTGCCGTAAGTACGAATCGATATCTGATTAAGAAAGAGGAACCGATTAATTACGCGTAAAAAGGGTATAACGTACTGGTCTATTGGAGCGACAAAAATTGTACAGTGTGTCGCGGTCAATACGAAGTAGTGAAAACCTACGTTGTCCTTCAAATAGAGGTTAACCAGGAATCGGAAGAATCCCAAGCTAAAATACGGTGACCCACCCAAACAATCGTTTTTGTGGTCGGTATTTGACGAGGGACCAACCGACCGACCGGTAGACAAAGTAACATAAAACATGATGAATTTATTTTAAAAAATCGATCAAGTGTTAACTGACACATCGTCAGCTTCTTCCGCACTTTTTGGGTGTAAACATTCATTCATATGTATATATATATATATGCAAATCTACATTAGAATATATAATAGTTGTGTCCGGAGTAGAGTACGTAGGTATGGATATTCTACTGCTACCTACTCAGAAGAAAATCCTAACACTTGTTAGAATTCTCCAAAGAAGTGAAATATAGATCAGGTATCTTTGCGTAATCCACTGTTGATGAATACGTTATTACAACATCCATAGATTGTGACCTTGCACATGTGGTTTATGTCAGAAAGCACATGTTTGATTAAGTGTGCTCAAGTGTGAAATAACTGATTGTTAAACTACCCAAAACAGCTTCGGACGGTTAAGTAATCAGAGCCAATTTTCAAAAATCTCCTGTCACCCTTCTTGTTCGAAACGTATACCATACCGAATTATGTGTAGTCTTAACCCCTAAAGAGCCTGAGACGCTTGCCTAATTGCTAATGAGCTGCACTGATTTGCCACCTGCAGTATCGTACCCTAACACAACAGTTTCATGGTTTTTTACCTTGTGACTTCCGTGCAAAAAACCATGCTGAAGGCTAAAGAAAAACCATGGTCTTCCCAAAGGTTAGATGTTTTCACTTTTACAACAAGAGCACGGGGTGCTTACTCTTTGAGACAGAAACCGATCAGTCACACGGTAGGTTTGAAGTTATAATTTAATACCGCCGAAGCTTGTTAGGTCACCCTACGCTCATAAGAAAGTTGGTGTAGACACGAACACGTGCAACTTCTATTGTTTTGCCTTACAAGAGAACGCTGGTTAACGGCAGATTCGCTGTCCAGCTTCAAGCATCCAAGGATGCACTTCTTTGTTGACCCTTCGAAAATCAATTAACCTATGATTCGTAAGTGTGCAATTAGAAGATTTTTTGCTACCCACTTCTCCTTCGCTACGTCAACTGTTTTCAAAATATTGTGCACTCGAATATTACTAACAGCAAGAGATGTATCATTTTTGTCAAAAGTTCTTTCAGAGCTTTTATCTTATCCCACAGAAACAAACGTCACAGAATTACAAAGTCATATGTAGTACCTCGAGTCCATGTAGTGCGGTCGTAAGCGCGGTCGAATGAATGTCTCACCTCGAAATCGATTACGCCATTACGAATAATTCGTGGTTGGCATAACAGCCATTGGGACATTTTAAGCGGTTTTCCGCATTTTGAAAACAAAAATCAATTATTTTGTAAGCTCCCAATTACGTCGTTACTGCAGCATATTAAAACAGCGCGGAGGAGCACCAGGATATGTTCTCATGAGGTGAGTACATGTTATAATACGGTCATTGCAGTAAAAAATGAATACAGACCACCGCGAGACGATAAAAATGGCAGCAACCGGTCGACAAAACTTTACGAACAACTAAGAATATTGTAATACACAAGGAAGTGGGTAAATTTTGCTTGCCTTCCTTAAACTCGTCAAGTACTTCATCTTGTAAGCGTAGCAGCACTTCCAGTTCAATATTTTCAGCCTACGGAAAAGTCAAATGTAATAACTCGTAAGTAGTCTGTTAGTGAAAACATTCCAAATTTATCAGCCTTCAGTTACAGCTAAAAGGTCAGTTTACGTTCACAAAAAAGTGTCAAACCATACTTCATCAGTGACACAACAACAGATCTGATCCAAAAGCAAAAGCACTGGAGTTCATTCTTTAGACCACACGCGAGGTCTAACAAAGATCGGCTTTTTTTTAGATATACGGACAGTAATGCGCATCCTTAGTGTCCTACTCATCCAAAATAGCTAAAAATATTAATGCTTAATTGTAAGTAATAAGTAAATGAAAAATTCTTTAAAATATAGTGACCACTCAAAACACGTTCAATTCGCCCAGGTGGCCACCACAGGAACGTTTGTTTGAAGGTAAACTTATACTACTGCAATTTCGGTTAGTAGTGTTTTATAGAAAAATATTGAGATTGAAGGCAGGCGAGTGTGCTAACCATCCATCTAGAGGCTGACACAATTAAATTAAGTTAGACAGATACATCGATCAAGCTTATGATAAAGAAACAAGATTACTGGCCAACCAATTGGTGATGGCTTGGTTGCTCCGATTCGTCACGCTGGTTCACTGGTCAAACAACACAAGTCAGCCACCGATGTGGTCGATCTGACGTCACAGTTAGGGTAGCGTCTAACGACATCGCCTCTGACGACACAATACTGAGTCAAGCGGCCTGATTTCTATAGATTCGATAGTCCAGTGTTCATGAACGGTCGGTTTTTGATGGAGTACCTAGATGAACGTGACTTAGCTGAAATTAAAAAAATTGACTGTCCAGCGGCCCAGTAATTTCATAAATCTGGCCAATATCTCGGTCAAATACAATAGTCCCTAACTATAGCCGTGCCGGTCTGAAGACGAATTCTACTAGTAGTAAGTAGTTCAGTAGTTTAGTCAATTTAGAAGAGACCCAATCGTGAAAAATCATGGCTTCAACTGGTTTCGAACCAGCAACAGAAACAATATGCTCAAACGCGACAAGCGCTTTATCAGCTGGGCCACGAAGCCACGCCGGGAGCTCGGAAATTTCACATTTGGACTCAGTCACCCACCCGTCCCGCTGTCTTTCATGGAATCCACGAAATAATTCGGAGAATCGAATGATCTGGCAGGATTTCTCAAACAGTTCACACTGGAATACACCAACGCCGCTGTCTGACTTCGTAGCACAACTGATGGAGCGATGGCTGCATTTGGGCATGCTGTTTCTGTCGCTGGTACGAATTCAGCCGAAGCCCTGAGAACAAATTATCAGAAAGTACGTCTATCGATATATTCTTAATATCATCTTCGTAATTGGCATATTTAAAACGCTGAGGAAAATGCTGATCTAATAACTACACCTTAATACAATATCAGTCTGCACCGAAACGAAAGAGATGAGAGGTGAATCGAAATTAAACGAATGGAGTGGAAGGAACTGACCAAACCGGATGGCATTTAAGTCTACATCAACAGGAAAACGTGATCAATCTGAAGGCCAAAAGTTGTCAAGTAGGCGCATACTCGAAC
>JTDE01000838.1:153452-173949 GCA_014338405.1 Paragonimus skrjabini miyazakii
CGCGACACCAATGTGATCTTACAACGACAATTCGCGTTATCTACTCAACGTCACACAGGCGAACACTGCATTATGCTGAAGCTGTTGCAATCCGAAAGTTTAAACCTGTATCGTGCGATCGGTAACAACTGTTTATAGGGTTGTCCCTACCGCGGTAGTGACAATGATTTAGCATTCTAACAATTGACTTTCTCTGGTATCTTGTTCACTTTCTCGTACTGATATATAAATGTTCTGTAGTATGCACTCGTAAAGATGCAGCGAAATTTTTACGGACATAAATCGTGCAATATCAGCCCACTGCCTATTTTAATCAAAGACTTTCTTCGGACGGATTTGAGAATCTGCAGGCAAATAACTGGATGAAATGCAAAACGTTTATCAATATGAACCAAAAACCTATCGAGCATCAAGGTCAATAATCAGAACACACAGACCACGGTCAATGACCTTTTACCTAATAGTTCTTACAACACTTGCTTCGTTGCTTTCGTGTTCTTTCAATTCAGGATTTTTAAAAATATCGTTGTACGTAAATGTTTCCGATAAAACGTTACTCCAAATGTGGTTGATTTAAGTTGGTCACCCATCACAGTCGATCGCAGATTTAACACCCAACAACAGTTTCCAGCCAGCACCTGTTGAAACTAAACACTGAACTCAAGAATCTCAAGTTGAACATCACCCACTCAAGAATCGCCATTGCACATATTCATAACAGGCTCGGGAATCGTTTTCCAGTTCACGGTGTCATTAAGCAACCTTGTTGACTACTGCACGATCGATCTCCCGTTTGACATTAACTTTTCATAGTTCAACACCCAGCCATTTTAGCCTATTAAGCGGGATCGGAGATTTCGATTTCGGTGAGAATTCTTTAATGTAGGTTAATGAATGAGGCTAACACGAGGTAACGGTGCCTTCTGTCTGAGAAATTCAGCAATCTGAACCGTATACACAAGATGGAAACATTGGGTATTTCCATTTAGCAAGCCGGCAATTTCCAATGCATGGCAAAGGACGCGGTTTAGTCATGAAAACCTGGACTGGAGCCCAAGTCTCGAACGTGACATGCATATGAGCCACAGATAAGGCCCGTCGATATAAAAAAGGTTTAATGTTTACTTCCAAAGGGACTGACTCACAAGTCTGTCGGAATACGAAACATAAAATTAAATGAGGGCGATGTTCACGCTGTGCTTAACGACCTTCATGCTTTTTGATGGGAACGGAAAATAGAAGGCTTGTTCCTGTATCCATGATGGTTCGTATTGACCCCACTCAATGTGGGCTACTAGAATCTAGTAGTGGCCAGTTGGACTGTCTGGTCCATAGGACAGGACGGAGTAACAAGGCTACCGTCTATCACAAAACCGTAGACGTACTTAATACACTTAGTTAAAAATCCGTTCACCTTAGACAGGTTTATGGTAGCATT
The DNA here is from genome assembly GCA_014338405.1 of Paragonimus skrjabini miyazakii. Classification (NCBI taxonomy): domain Eukaryota; kingdom Metazoa; phylum Platyhelminthes; class Trematoda; order Plagiorchiida; family Troglotrematidae; genus Paragonimus; species Paragonimus skrjabini miyazakii. The sequence continues at coordinate 154,891 of JTDE01000838.1, forward strand.
GCATCCATGCACTGATGTAGCTGACAAAAAGATGGCAGAGAACTAAGCAACGGTCACGTCACTAAACAAAGATGACTCTACACACTCTCTTAACGGACAGTTAAGACAGGTACTCAACCTATTACTGAAGACATTAAAGGAATAGGAAAGCACTGCTGTTATTCCACTTGAAAAAGGGAAGTCAGAGGATATTCGTAGGGTCCTGGACGAAGTAGGTACGAGGGTGGTTTTCCGAAAGACGAGATTACACAAAATCTTGATGCATCTTAAGAATCTCTTGCCCGTTGAAAAAACTAGCAATTGTGTATGCAGAATAAAAAAGAAGAAAGACTGTTCACAAGTTTATAATGGGTAGACAACACGAGGACTTAGGGCTAGAGCAAATGGACGGCGAAAGAACGTTAGAATAGCACCCGGAAATCAATTAGAGTATCAGGCCACGATCAGGGAATTCGAAACCGTTGGTCGCGCATTAGATACGTATCATGAGGTTGACCTGGGAAATGCCGAGATAATTAGATGAGGGTTTAGGACCACACAAGAGCACTTAGTCACAGAGCTCATCGAGAGTGGAAAGGTCAGACACGTAAATAGAGTTGGTGGGAGTGAACTCTCTGTCACATGATGGCCGGCCTCGGATCGATCGAAATCACTTGCATTGATGGCTGGATAGGACAACAATCCTAATGCATCAAAATTATGATTACCCTACCCACTTTCTTGAAAAAACAATTCACCCTTTGACTGACTATATCGATTTCTTTACTTTCTAACTGTTCACGTGCCCCCAGCTTGCCATAATTAACAAATCGAACCTAGCACTGACCATTGCCCATTTAAACTTGACTCATGACCTGATACATTCGTTTAATTGCTCACGCTTAACGTGCTTTAAATACCAGCAAATTAGTAATTGGTCCATCTGGTTTGAAGAAGCTTCTGTGTCGGGAATGAAACATTACCAATAAAACATATTACCGAATGTCTACAAGTGCTTCTGAGAAAGAAACCAAAATGTTCTTTTATGTTCTTTTAGTTTTAAAAACAAAGATATAAATGATAAATTAAAATCAAGGCAGCTTGGCGGTAAGGGCTCAGATCCCCAGTCACGTGGCGGTGGGTTGAACTCCCAGTTGTAGTGACGGCTCCTGTTGATGTCTGGGTAACCACACAGCATCCGGCCTCACGTGATTGATGCGAGGGCAGTGAACGACTTACACCATCCAAGATCACAAACGGAAGGATGAAACGTGATGGGCTTAGTACATTCATCGAGTAGATGTGCTCAAATTGCTTCAACCCAGAAAGGAGCACAAGCTGGGCTCAAATCCGAGAAAACAACCTTGGGAATATATATAGTACTCATAATATTATCTTCTGATTGAAAAAAATGGGGAGCGATTCAACATTCACCAAGAACGCTGTCAAACATACTGTCAACTCACAGCAGCATTCACAAAGCCCGCCTAACAGTACAACATCCTTTTTCCAATTAAACCTACAGCAAAACAAGTTACCTTCAGTTATAATTTCGACCGCCTTATTTGCATCGGAGACTTCTGGTGGGAATTGTGCGATCGCCCGTCTCGTCGCAGCATCACCTGAGGCAGTGGGCTGCTGAAGTTTTTCCAACAGTTCCACAAGCTCGGAGGTCTGTCATAAAAAATCGACGTAAACAAAAATGAGAGGATGTTGTTTGCCTCAAATAAAAGTCGCTCATACAAAACAATTACCTATAAATCATAACTAATAAGTTACGAGCTCACCATTCAAACAACTTGGACATTACCACCACTATGAAGAACTGACAAATCGCATATTTTGTTGTATAGCTGAGAGAAACCATTAGAGATAAAAGTAGCTACACTGAGCTCTATGGGAGGGTAAGCCTGTAGAATCCTATTTCACATGTGTAGGACCTGAAAGCAGTTATAAATGCATCACAGCCTCCGCATCCCTCACAGGAAAGTCATCATCAACTGTTGACCCGAGTGAATCATAATGGTCTCTGTAAACCTCAAATAACCTTTTGGACGTACTGCAAGACAAGTGCAACCAGTTGTTCCAATAAACCGTTGGGGACCTCACTAACAGAATATGCAGTTGAGCTTACAGACCATTGAAAGGATCTTCTAGTTCAAGAAAGCATTCCTCGACATGCGAAGGTGGTTTCTCAAGTGACTGTTTAGCCTACCCGTGATCTTACCAAGATCACCTTCAACGGCATCCTCCGAGAACACGGAAACAATGGGAACGGGTATATTAGCATTTCGGTATACTTTTTAGGCAACAGTTTCGGTTTCTCTTGGAACGCAACCATTATGTCACTCGAAGAAATGAGTTCATTTTTGGAGTTGGAAGTCAAATGAATTTATGGGGGGAAAATTTCCATAAAATACCCCCCAGAAGAACTTACCGCTTCAAATTTCAGATTACCTTAACAACAGCATATTCCTTCTCTACCAGTGACACTTCGATTCTAGTGTTCAGCCTCAGAAGCGAGTCAGAACGTTCCCTTCTAATAGCTACTGAGCTTCTGTACAACAAATAAGATTCCTGTGCAAAGTGGACAGTTCTTAACCAGACTTGCAGACAGTCCCGTGATTAGAACACTTACTTCGATGAAGTTTACTACTATAATGTTTTCCATGACTTCCTTTAGTCTGGGAAGAAGACCTAAGACAGTCAGAGCCTGATAGTAAATCACATAATGTGTCAACGAAATGTACGGGTTGAGTTGCTGAACATGACCTGCAAAGTCTGTGTATACTTCCGACATAGAGCGACCGCCGCCATTACGAACCCTACATAGGAATCGAAAGTCGATAAATTTTCACTAAAAGATGATTCCGTATCGATGAATACATCTATTCTATTAGTGGTCGTTTTCAAAGCCTTGTAAAGCAGGTATTATGCAATCTTAATTTCTAACTTAACGCACGAAGACTATTGGGATCAGTAGTGAAGGTTCCGGGATTTAGGTTATTTTAAAATTGAACACCACCCACACTCGATCGCGGCCTTTGCATTCGGATAAGCCCTTCGGCTAGCCCACTTCGAAAGGAAGCACTAGACTCGAGTTTCGTTCTTATTAGAGCTCATCAATAGTGCATATCCTTATCCGGATCGGAGTTTACACTTTGACCCTCGTGCTTGTGAGACTAGCGTGTTAACCACAACGCCAGCAATCTCACAATAGGCATGACCGAATAATCAAATCCAAACGCTCAACCACAACCTTGTATGAATAGTGCTCAGCTTGCCCGATCATTTCGAAAGGAGAATGAACAGAATCACTGTTCTATCCAATCGATAACCCCGTGATCAGGACTTCTCAGTTAGGTTGAAGTTACTGCCTTCATTGAACCAACTGAGCATGGTTTGAATCAGTAGTGAAGGTTCGGGGATTTACGTTATTTCAAAATTGAACACCACCCACACAAGCACGAGGGTCAGAGTGTAAGCTCCGATCCGGACAAGGATATGCCCTACTGATGAGCTCTAATAAGAGCGAAACTCGAGTCTAGTGCTTCCTTTCGAAGTGGGCTAGCCGAAAGGCTTATCTGAATGCAAAGGCTATTGGGATGGTCAACTGCTAGCAAGAAAATTGCACTACGAATTATACGGTATTGGGCGACCCCTTTAATGGATAATTCACTTAGGTTTGTGAAGGACTAGCGCACCATAGTTTTCAGGATATCAAACAAAATCATTCCCAGAAATATATTGGTGCTCTCGGCCAGAAATACGGCAAAGGCACAGAATAACAAAAAGTGCTCTAGATAGTCCATTGTTGACTGTGACGACCAGTAAGAACTTAACGGTTATCGCCAAACAACACGTAGGTCAGAACACTTCTGCAATTATAGGCAATAACTATGACTACTTCACAAGACATCGTTTATCTCGTACTCAGATTAGGTTAGCTTTTGTGGTTGGAGTAGTCAGCACATCAAATTATAGGTTCCGGGCGAAGTTAACTCAGAAATCTTCACTACAGTTAACACACTAAACTGAATGCCCCACACAGTGTTTTTTTCAAGTCCGTCATTTCGCGCGAAATAAACAGCTATGAGAGACAAGCGAACGCCTTGGAGAAAAGGACTCGCTCTATCTCTTCCAACTGTTAGACAAAGCAGTGTTCACGGTCTTTGCACAGGCTTTCAGTGAGCTTGCATTCTCGGTGGTCGCTGTCACAATCAAAATCTGACGGAATCGAACGATATCTTTCTATAAAGTTTATCGGAATGATAAAAATCCAGTATGCAACTCTGGAAAAGCTCATTTAACAGGCCGCTCTTGCACGTAAGTTAGACTTGTTGAGTGGTGACATATGCTGCATCCTAGAGACTAGAAGCAAAAACAGTAGTCGACTCACCGAAATGGCAGCACCCGCATTGTTTACGTGATGCCGGTGACATAAATCGGATCACCCTAAGGCCAACGCTACCCGGCAGGCTGAAGTAAGTGTAGTCCATAGCAAAACGGTCGCAGCCGCATTGGTAGATTAGATTTCTGCTAGCAACAAACTATGTGCCGTCCGCTTGGCAGGCTCTATTACGGCCAGTAATAAATGCCAAATCTTTAGAGATCTTTTCATTATCCCTGCTCATGTTTCAGTTGACTGAAGTGAAGTCGATGTTAAGGATACCTTTTGCGTGGACCCAACTGCTTTCCTTAGGCTTACACAGTTCTGATAGTTATTTCGGCCGGAGATATGAACGGCCCAGTCGGTTACCCTGATGAGAATAAGTGTCGCTTGCGTGGCAGACTTGGGCTATTATCACGTCGCTGGAATAATTGTGAGCGGCTGCTTCAACTGTGTGTTGAGCATAAACTGTTTTTAGCCAGCACCAGTTCTAGACATCGTGTACATCACTGGTATACTTCGCGTTCTCTTACTCCGAATCAGACCTGGTCTCAGGCAGACCACAAGGCTGTTAGCTTTAGGTGGCGTGACTTCATTCAGGACTGTCGTTTTTATTAGAACACATATCTGGACTTGAACCGTGCGTTGATATGCAATCTTACTTTCTGTTCCTACTTTCGCTGTTCACCAAACCCAGTGACTGTAACAACTGATTGTTAAGAAACCGGTCAGGCTAGCAGAAAGGCAACGGTACCAAACCATGCTAGAATCTAAACTCAGCAGCTTTAACCCGGACGATCCTAACAGCAATTGGACCCAAAACGCACAAGCCACTCATGAAGCAGACACTACAAAGTGCCGTACGGTGGCTCGTGGCTGTAACAAACGTTGGATCTCACGGAAATCCCTGGAGTTATTAGATGTTGGACGGAACAATCTATAAATCAAGTTCAGGAGGGCTATCCGTGGGAAGATGTGGCGAAGCCTGATCGTCGATTGTTTATGAAATGGAAGCTGTTTTGATTCAGAACTTCGGCTGAAGCTCAGATTTTTCGCAATTGGGTCGCATCTAAAATGTACCGAAAATGTTCTGACTGTATTCGGAAATTTGCTCGAGAGCCAGGACCAACCGTTGGGCGAGTGGGGTGCCCTTTTGTTTGAGGGTACCTCATTTAACCCCCTTCTTCTTTAGTCGGAGAACAGCAGTGCCGCAACTATAAAATTAATTTTGCTTTATGCCCACGGAGTCGTGCCTCACTACCTAGGCACTCTTGTGCGGTCGTTAGTACGACATACAGCCTTATGAGAATAGCTGATTTTCGTCTGACCGTTCCCCTTTGGCTTGTCTCATGTTTGTACCCGATAGAACCGATGTCCTAGACAGCGTAGCCCTCCAGGTCGATGCGGCTTATATGCCTGACCTCTATGTCAAATTAGCAAGATAGGGGGTGGAGAAATAAGTCATCCGCAAACTCAAAGTCAACCAACTTACTACCCGGCACAAGCTCTAATCTGAAGTCCTCGAAACCACTGAGTGTTCTTACCAGAATGCCATCCGTCCCAAAATTTGAAAGGAAAAGAGATAACGGACATCCTTATCGCAATAGTTGGCCACAAATGCGTGCTCTATATTCAAAGTGGAAGTACAAAGAATTCAGCAAACTGGCGCGCTTCACCGGGACTCCTCTGCGATAGAGTCAGTCTCAGAGAGTACATCGGGCAACAGAGGGATGGAAAGCTTTTAAATCTGTAAGAACTACAATCATCGGCTTAGATAAGGAGTACCGAAGCTACAGTGTCTGTCACAAGGTAAAGATATGATAGTAAATGTAAGGCAGTCCGTTCATGTTTCCTCGGTTAACACAGTGCTTTTTCAACCACAACAATAGAGGGATTGTTTCGTCTTTTTATAAAGTATGGTATTCAACCGCTTCTCATAATGTTTTTAAGGGATTATTTTACTAATCTCTCCCAGGTTGCAGACATAAACGGTCGAAAACCTCTTCCACTAACAACGAACTCGGGTATACTTTAAGGTGCAATTTTTTTTCCACTGTTTCCCCCCTCACATGAGCCTCATGCTCATTCCCGGAGACTCATTCCTGTTAAAGTATAAAAATGATGTGGCTTTTGACGTCCAACGTCCAAAAATAGCCTACTCACTTGTTTATTAGAACGGCCTTATCGAATTTGTTAGTTGTTCAAACGCGCGCTTTTTACCGCACAATATGTCCAAATGCAGTTACGTTTTATTCCCCCTTATCAGAGGAAAAACACTATCAGCTTTTGGATACCCGTCTCCAAATACAAGTTTCCTCTCAGGTCCCAATCGGCCCAGTAGTTAGATGCTGCGCTGAGTCATACTTTAAGGTGGGCTTCTCCTGTCAACGTGGGTTTTACTGAAGTGAGAAGATTCGAGTTTTATGCTTCATATCAAAAGTCGTTTTCAACCGTTTTGTACGCGTATATCCCTTTGACTGTCCAGTTATTTTTCTTGAACTTCTAACCAAGGATTTTGACTTCTTTATCAATTCGAGACACTGTCTAACTGTAAAAGCAGTCCTCGTTACAACTACCTAGAATCTATCGAGTTTAACAGTTTAAAGCATATAAGTGGGTCGCCATTAAAAAATTTACCCGATTCCTATCATCTTCAACCTTTACCATTCTGACCTTCTTAAACATATATCCACATCCTCAACTAGGTTCCGCTCAAAATCTATATATGTGCGTATCCGTGTAAACGGTTCTTTCGTTATCTCCATTATCCTTTCTTGCTGATCAAATGAATACAAATGAATTGACCACAAACTGGAACTAATAGGTTAACTAACTGAGTAATTGATTTTTTAATAGTTCCAACTATTCTATCTGCTGAAAATGCAGTTGTGTAAGTAGTGAATATTCACCTTTCAAGGAGCATAAGGCAATTTCCTGATTACATATGACTTGACCTGATGGTTGATATACCCGCTACCAGGCCCAAAGCCTTCCAATTCTTCAAGTTACTTGGTCCTCGATGTGTTACACAGGTCGCTTCATTACGAGACCCCTAATCATCTTGGATGCGACAGACACTAGGCTGATACCTCAGCGGTCGTCACATGATGTCTTGATATCATTTTAAAATGAGAACGATTGTTGATAGGCGCCTATCACGCGACATTTCTCCAACCTCCCATAGGGAACAGAGTGTGACCAATCCATATAACGACTGCTTACTCCTACTTTTGAACGAAAGTCCGGAGTAAGAGCTTTATTACGTATCAATAACTCCAGAGCCACTTCAGTTTCAACCAGAGAACCATTGAAAACGTCAAAACTAACTATACAATCTTCGTGGTCAACATCTGAACGGGCCGGCTCAGTTCAAGTGAACTGCTGTTCAAAATGTTCAGCTTATCTGTTAAGCCGCCGCAATAAGCTGTACAGTCGCGAGCAATCTTTTTAACAAATTACATCATTAGAATCGTGTTGATGATCAGTGCAACCACAAATTAAGAACAACATTCGGCTATCCCCTGATAAAGATGTCTTTTCTGTCTCTGTGGCCCGATCAGCAAAATAGGCTACAATATCCCTAAACAGACTCTTCATAAGTTTGCGTCACAGTTCACGACGGTCCTTGTCGTATTCGAAGCTATTGAGATCAGTCGATGTTTGTTCATTAACCCTGCTGCACCAGCAGAAATCCACTTCTGTTCTACCTGCGGTGCTTCTTCCGAAATAATCTCTTCGCAAGAGGATTTTACAGTTGTTGATATTTCTGCCAGGAGTTTGTTCGTTATGATCCAGGCGGTTTAAGTGTTCGTGTTGTGTAATAAGCGTTCAATTTTTACCCGAATATTTTGTCTGCGAACAAATGACCTGTGGGCAAACGTTAAAACAATGCGGACAATACAGCGACATGACATGAGTCAGGGTGGTTGCTCGAAACTGAACGACTATCTACAATGGAGTAGCGTAACTGAAAGCTAACAGCGGTGATCAATTGGTGTCCATGGTCGAGTTGCGAAAGTGGTCTTAGCGTGATGCATTGTCGTCATTTATGCTGAGAGAGTTATGCTCGAGATCGTGAGAGGTACATAGCCATGACGACCGATTGACAGTGTCGGTGTTTCGAGTCCGGACACCAAACATACCGCCCAGCCGCTTCTCAGTGGAACAAGACGAACAAGTGACGTGTTCATAGTACCAGCATGCACAATGATGTCCGAATGTTCAATTTATCCCAGAAGGTCAAAGAGAACGTCGTAGAAGTCGTTTTGACGGCGCTCAAACTGTTGTCTACAAAGACATGCAGATACGACGAAATAAACGTCTTCCTGGTCTGTGTCGATCAGCCTGGACCGAAGTGCCAAGTGTGACAACACACAGGCGATCATTCATTAAGATTCAGTCGGGTAAACTTCGCTCTGTTTTAGAGTTTGATGCAAACCTCACTCCAACTTAACCGAGAAATTTGGCTTCATCATCACCAGAGATAATAAAGAACCGCCAATCCAAAGTTCCATCCGAGGGTAGATTTATATGAATGACAACCTTAGGATTCTGAAGACGAGTTCCGGGGATACAATACACATTCAGCTCTAGACTCCCGAAAGTGGCTGCCAGGTCAGCTGGCTGATTTATTTCTCGGAGAATGTGGACCTTGAAAGCGCCAGTGTTTACCAGTGGTCTCGGCTTCAAATAAGACAGACGCCAACCGGAAGAAGGTGAAAATGAGTGGAGTGGTCTATCAGTACGATGGTAAGTTTTGGTACTTCCTGATCGTTTTTGCCGCGGAAAAGGGTTGACTCAAAGAACAATACCCCGGGGTTTCCGACCCAAAAGTCAGACCTGTGAAACAACGGGAGATAGGGTTTCCTTGTGGGACCATACCTGAAGCCAATTACCAAATAGTTTGGTTCACTTAGCAATGAGAAGCTTGCCTAGCCCGACGGCACAATCAATAAGATAACGGTAGCTGGTAACTCTCACCGTAACGGTCTCTTCCAAAATGAAGTTCCAGGGGGCATGTGAATCTGTTAACGACATTACTTAATCATCCCGCAAGCAGGACAAAATATACGGACGACTGTCTGGTGGTATACATCACTTCCAGTGGTGCTCCCCAGAGGTGTCCCTTCTCCCTCTTCCTGGTTAGTTTTGCCATGGACGTTTTTCGAAACCCTGGATAGGCGATCGACAGATCAAATAAGACAAATGCAGCCCGCGATGGTTGTCACATACTCCGCAGGCTAGTTGGACTATTAATGCGCCGTACGTTAGTTACTGAGACCACTAATAGTCGGGTAAAAATGCAGGATGGTCAACTGACGACTTTGTCATGTAACATGAAAATCCTTACTATTCCGCTGGGTGAAATGCGTAGATGTGGCTTTCCCGGTTGGGGACCTCGTGAGCACTATCATCGGTGGGTAGAAAACCTATCCGGCATGGCAACATGCTGCAATCATTGTCAGGCTCGCGTCCGCAATACTCCTAGCTCTACTGTCGAGTCTGGTTTTTATCCACTTGTACCTTTGATGTTTGGTTCTTCTAAGGTATTTTACGTCAGCGTTGCAGTGAGCGACGGCTTCAACCATACTACCTTCTGATGACGCCCACAGCCGTTATGAATGAGTGAATGAGAACCCCAGATGTGTGGTCAGTTTGTAGAGCAGTGTAAATGAGATGGTCTGGCAATGTACTCCGTATTCTAACCACGCGTTTACTGTAACATGAAGTACGACTGTTAAAATCCGCAACAAAGTTTACGGGATGCGATATAGTTATAACACATGAAAACGTAATGCTGAGTTGGATGAAGTTTTATGATGACTTGTCAGGTTGTGAACTTTATGATGCCCAGCATAGCTGGCTGGCAACGCTATCCGATATGGATACGTGGCTCAGTCAACGGCGTGCTTGAACATGATGACTAACTCTTCTGAATACTTCCAATTTTCATTCATATATTAAACTCATTTCGCGGAAACGTCACATTATGACTAATAGCGGTTCGAACCATTTGGTCAGGGTAAGCGCTGAATATGGAGGTATGCGATTGATATCCATACATTCCGAGAGACCTGAAAGCAGATGGTTTTGATGAACGTTCTCCAGAATCGAGGTTCAAACTCGCAGTAGAACATTTTCAGATCATTCTCATACAAGAAGTATAAAAGGTGATTTGTGGCACCTTTTCGAGGCACACGATGGTCTTTGGGTACTGTTGAGACAACCCGTGAGTAGTAGCTCGATACATCATTATCCATTTGCGGCTACGAGCACGAAGCAACACGAATTCAAATACCTTTGTTATCCAAACCGAGACAGTCTAGTAGTATCTAGTCGCGTAAGATGCAATATGCGTTTTCACTTTTTGGCAGGCAAAGAAACATCGGCGTATTATTTCCCATACAATAGCCGCGGTATCTCTGGATTTAACAATTGCTTTGAACTTAGTGTAGCGAAAAGGCGTCCAATAAAGCACAATCTTTATTGTCCAACTCGCTAGTTACCATTCCACACGAGCGCTCGCGATTTTGAATCACAATTCCAGTCCACAACACCCCCTGGTTCCCGCTCGCACGTCGTGTGCACTTCTACCCGGTTTAGGTGTGTGATTGGCGCCTTCTACCCGGGGATTTTCTGCCTGCTATTCCTCGGCCGTTGATCCGATTTCGTTGAGCGATAGCTTGTCCGATCGCTCGTGCTGTCCTCCGTCTATCAACCGTGGGCTTTGACCGTAATCCACAGCTGTGTTGAGATATTCCTGACAGTGTTGGAATAATCACACCTTCAATTTGGTCATTCATTCTATTTCGGCCGCCACGTCTCGCCCGTTGGTCCGATCCGGTCGAGCGATGACTCATCCGGTCGCCCACGCCGTTCTCCATCCGCTCACCGTGGGTGTTTGAACGCACCTCCCCCCTGCGTTGGGGTATTCGGCCGAGAGCTGGAATGCTCATACTTCCTGCCTGACAATCCCCCACATTAGTTACTCGTTATAATATCTGAGGCTGGTTGCTTCAATGGAGAGTTCAGTTAAGCACGTCAATTTTTTGAAATAATTGCATGCCTGCTCTAAGTGCAAAATGAGCTTCCATAGTAACTAGTTTAAATTCTCAAGAGGAGTGTCCGATCTCCACTTACTATTCAACCAGGTGGTAGATAACATTCAGGAAGGAGCGCTAGGTGGTTTCGAGAATCTCGGATTGGAGCTCCCACCAGGTAGTAAGATGATCAATGAAGGAGACAACTTTACTTAGTACTTTCGAAGTCAACAGATAGATTGTGCTGGAAAGTGTTGAAAGGTAGGGCTTGTCTGTATGGGATGTACGTTACAACTTGGGAGTGCAAAATGGTGTCTAAATTAGCTTTAACCTTATTTTCACTGCCGTAGGCAGACTGCATGAAACTGTTGGTTTCTTCACGTACAGTATCACCTGATCAGCGTACAGTTACGCTGACAAGTCGTTTACGAGGAAAGCGATGACATGTGGAACATTCGTACAGCTTCCGAATCTTAAAAGGATCTATATGTCCTCGGAGAGCCAGCCGCACAGCATACTGTTTAACGCAGTTGATAGCGGTTGGAAAAAGTTGGAGGATGGCGACAATGTGATGATAGCCATTGAAACCATTTACCACTTCACTGAGCAAGGCTGGAGATTGGGAGATCATCGACAGCATTGTCTCAAAGTTTTTGGATATCGTCGTGTGTTTTGGTTGATGGCCAGCCTGGATCTTTACAAATAGACTCCTATCATTTTGCTGGATTAACTTTCTGTTTACTTACTAACATGCATATGCCTGTTTACTAGCCTATCGTGTTTTGGATAAGTGCAATAAAAACACAGCAGGCTGACTTTTAATATATATGGGTTCAGTTTGATGTTCGTCTCTCCTGGTCCGATTATGCGTGTATTTGTGATAGGTTTGTCTGTGCAACATTATTGTTCCTGTGTGAGTGTGCAGCATCTGCTCCTTGGTCGTTTGGCAACTAATCCACTCCTCTTTTCAGAAACTTGGATATCTGAGGTCTTCTATCCATTGTTTTCTTCAGTTTGTTGATGTATTGTGTGATGAATGGTTCATCTGTTCTCCACGTAGTCCAAAGTGAATTTTGTTTTTCATCCTTATTTTCTCCAGAATGCACTAACATGCACTCGTATACTGAAATGTTTCTTTCTTCTCAGTTTACATCTTATCATTTCAGTCTCTCTCTCTCTATCTGTTTATTTTTCGAGATATAAGGGTTTCCTTTTCCTGCTAGCCATTCAACTGGCTAACCAGCACTGGCCGGCTGGACAAAAAGGCCTCACTCACACACCTACTGGTTTTATTCCTTCGGGTTTACAACGGACAGGTGGTGTGTGGGTGGAACTGCAAATGGTTCAGCGCGAGCCACTTGCAGTGATGGTTAAAGCGCAAGCGTCCTTTAGTTTCGACCACCACGACAAGCTAATCCGTTTCGGATGCCGCCAACCATGAGTACAATTCAAAGCTGAAGATGTGCATGTTGTACGTTGAATAATAGCAAGCACCATGCGAAGTAAATGACAAAAACGTAACATCTTCTATATAGACCAGTGAGCTTGTGAATGTTTTACTTAAAAATATGGGAAATTGTGTTTGATACGATCAAAAAATGAGAGTCCATATGTGCGAAGTTCAAACCACGGAAGGAAAAAAACAGCTGAGACAACCCACTGACCAAGCTACTGCAATGAATAGAAAGATTACGAGGTTAAACAAGCTGACAATATGTCCCTAACTGATAATTTAATAGTTATTGAAAGCGGTTCGGGGATCTGCATTATTCCAAATTGAACACAACCTTGACCTGATCGTAGAATTTGCATTGAGATCACTGGTGATGTTGTTAATACACTAATCTCACAAACGCGAAAGCCAGGGTTAGTCTGAATGCGAAGGCTGCGATCAAGTCAAAGTAGTATCCAATATGTGGTAATTTAATAATCCTTAGTAAACGAATTATTAACGTCAAGGCCCCTTTGGTACAAGCTAACCGCACCAGAACTCAAGAGAATATGAACTTGTGACGTAAAAATGCTACAATAGGATCTTGAGAATAAGCCTACAGCCTTGCAAATTTTCAAACGAACGGTTAGGTTGACTAAACTTGGACAGGAGTCTAATAGGTAGCTTGGATCGAGTAACATCTAGGGAAATATGAAAATAAACGCTAACTGAGCCAGCCTACTTGTAGGCGATTTGTGGAAGGACGGTGGACATCTTAACTGCAACTCGTTCTGGCACACGGCGAGATTCCAAAACATCCATCGTGGAATAACGTACACTTGTGTTCGAAAACTAAAATAATGGTTATTGTAATTCTATGCAAATGTGCGTTGTAGTCTAGCGGCAAGGAACTAAAAATATGCCACAGAATAGATGTTTAGTTGTTTAAAACCCACCTCAGGTGGTTGAATCGCATCCGTCTGAAGTTCACGGGCCAATTCTTCACGAAAAGCAGAAATAGAGTTGCAAGTCGGGTCCCCGCCGCATTCGATCGGAGCGAACCCCGTAGAACTCATAGGTTCGGGTGCGAATGATACGACTGGTTTTGCAAATCGGTGACGTTTACGATGCGCTGTGGGTTCTCCAGTGCTAGATGGTGTGACTTTTGCAGAAGCGCCGGCATTCAAGAGAACCGTGGAGAATGAAAAAGCGAAAGGAGATGCAGAGATGATGTTCTTTTTCTGTTGTTAAAGACACAAAAGAAACGATACATTGTACATGTGCAATTGTTGTAGTATAAAGCCGGTTGAACTATGGCATAATGCAGGATCTATTAGCATCAGTGACATATATACAGTACATATTGTTGTAAACCCTCCTAAACGGTACACTGGTTCGACCTCGGTATAGTGGTAGGCTCGATAAAATCGGATTCTCGTCCCGGTAATAATTCACACAAAAATCTCGGTCCCGAATAGTACCGCGACTGTTCCCGTAATCACTCCCAGGGCAAGCCAAAAGACGCGTTCAAAATAAGAAGCTTTGTTCCGCTACAAAACGTGTGCGGGGTAGGGCGACAAGTACAAGTTATTTATAGGGCACGTCATGAACACGCATCCCCACCCCATCATGAGAAACAGTTAGGACCACACATGTGTATAGCGGTATAAAAAAGTCTCAACCGATTTTGAACAGTACTGCTAGTTGGGACTGAGACGAATGATTTTTTCCTTCGCTCTCACGACGGAGGCGCCCGTGGGACGGTCACAGGGTGGGGCGCCCTAACACATATATATTGAATATATATATATATATATATATCACAGCCTAGAAGAAGAACAAGCAGTGTTACACAACGTAAGAAGTATAAAGAGAACGAAAATCGAATCAGCAAGTGTTACGTTCTTCATAATGGAACCAGGGAGTAAGAGTCTGTACGATATCGGACAACCTTTCCAGCCAGCTATGCTACAGGTCCTTGGGTCCCGATCGGAGAGTTATTTAATCAACAGAGACAAGCTATAATGTTACTTGCTTCATGCCTTGATGCCAAATTGTCGGTAGTCACCGCGCTACATTTACAAACTGATCCCAGTTTACGGCAGAAAGGCTGCACGCACCAAGTGGTAAAACTGTATACGAACCGAGTGCCTGTGCCAACGAAACCTACAACGTGAGAATGTGATGGATATGGAAATGTCCAGGACGCTAGCCTTGAAGATCCAAACACCTTGAACGGTAATAACCCGCCATATAGACACCTTAACACGAAGTGCTTTAAATCAGCATTTTTGAATTGCATTCAATTTCACTTGGTTAAGTGCACAGTTTCAAGTGGATCATAAAATGGGAAAGACCATGTTAAATGAGGCACTAAAAAGTGACTGAGGCCGAGCAATGTTTACTTGAGAGCAACACCTCAAAGAATCGTTGATTTGCACAAACCGACAAACACATGGATACCTAGCTTTGAAAAAATGATAAACGGTCTATTTGGAAATCAACTCGGATGCACGCAGAACTCCTTGTATGACCAACAACAAATTATAACCAGTTTAGCTTACCAACCAACTTACAGCACAGAGTAGGAAAATGGGGTTGTAAATATGTGACCGCAAGCATCGCAGTGATGCACAAACTGAAAGTTTAATTTAAGCCCGTGTATACCTTGAGAATGAGTGGAGCTTTTGTACTCAAACCTGTGAAGTGAGCATGCTACATCTTCCTTAGGTGAGTGAAGCATAACGTTCTTCTCTGTTCCAAAAAAATCTACGTTGAAGTACAGAGTACTTCCAGGTCAACGATAATTCATGTGTACACATGCACCCAGAATCAATCAGGTAACTTAAATTTTGATGCCCAAACAGGAGACAAATCGCGGGAGCGAAACTAACATCCAGATTCACAAGTAAACGTTCATAATGTGGTGGACTATCAGGCAGGAGGTGCAAGTATTCTAACACTCGGCGGAATACCTCAAAGCAGGGGAGATGCGTTTAAAAACCCACAGCGAGTGGATCGAGGACGGCGTGGGCGACCGAAAGAGTTATTGCTCGACTGGATCGGACCAACGAGCGAGATATAACAGACAAAATAGGATGGACGGATGGATCGGAGGCGCGATTATTCTAGAGCTGAAAGGAATACCTCGAGATGGTCGTGGAGTACGGTCAAAGCCCACAGTGGATAAATGGAGGACAACATGAGCGACCGGACGAGCCATTGCTCAACGAAATCGGACCAACGGACGAACGTTGGCAGGCGAAAAACTCCCGGATAGAAAGCGCCGATCACACACATAAACCGGGCAGAAGTGCACACGATGTGTGAACGGAAACCGGAGAAGTGTTGTGGACTGGAATTGTGATTCAAAATCGCGAGCGCGCGTGTGGCATGGTAGCTAGCGAGTTGGACAATAAAGAATGTGCCTTATTGGACGCCTTTTCGCTACAATAAGTCAATTTATGAAACGCGACCTTCAAATCTACAACACTACACATTACACACGGGTTCATCTAAATCACTGTGACTTACGACGTCTTCACTGGCTCCCGGAGCGTCTGCTTCGGCCACTGCACGTTGGCAAATATAGCGCAACTGGCGTAGAAAACCTTTTGGGTAGATTCTACGACAGGCCCATACGATAAGCAGATGCGCGACTGCAGCACGGACGGAATGTTTATGAACTCTACAACAGAAGAGTGAATAAATGTGACTAGACACAGACAGACTGAAGTAAACTAATGGATGAAACAGTTGTACTTTTACGAGAAACGACCATAATGTCAACTGGCCATCAAAAATTGAATGATCATGCCTTTTGTCCCCTCTTGTAATAATAAAAAAGTTCATAATAAAAAACAGGAGGATCTCAACCTCAATAAAAATTCATTCACTACTGGACAAAACTGATAATTGTGCTGATTCAGGAGGCCACCAAGGTCAGTAAGATAGCATAGCCAAATGAAAAAAAGGATCTAAAAACTTTCAGCTTTTATCGCTGACAACAGGCAGACCGTACGCTTCAAGTATAACTATAGTAAATGTTTGGACATACTTGGCCGTCTCTTTGAAAGCGGTGGGTAAAACTGGTTCAAAAAATTTGCCATATTGTGGCGCAATTGTGATCCCATTCTGAATTATATCGTTTACCAAATGTAAAAAAGCAATCTTCTTCTTGGGTGGTGCTAAATAATTGGCGCTTAAGGGGTGTCTGTATGCCATTACCTTTGCGAAATTCTTTGAACCACAGTTTGACAGCATCTTTAGACATGTCTTTGGCGGCCAGGAACCACTGGGAAGTGCTTTCGACAGAGGATTGTGAATTATCTAGCTGCTGCAGACGTTTAACAGCTTCGTCTTCAGAATAATCCATTTAGTTGGGATCAGCTGAAAAAGTAAGCCTACAGCCCGTGAAATAAGAAAAAACCATTTAGCGTTTACGATAGGAGTGAACGACATTATAAATATAGTCACTCCAACAATGCGAACAATTATAAAAGTACGTGATACGTATTCACGCCAAATCTAGTGCAGTACATACACATGCCCGGATTATTCAGCATAAAACCTTTACAAGGTGGCCAACATGCTACAATAGATAAAAATAAAATAGGTTCTGTGTGACGAAATGTACAGTGAAAAGAAGGGAGGTGAGAATGAGATGGGAAAAATCGGCGCACACAGGGAGTCGAAACAAGAATGCCACTTATTTCTAATTCTCATCATATCAGGAATCATCCAAAATCAAAG
This sequence comes from Paragonimus skrjabini miyazakii, assembly GCA_014338405.1. Classification (NCBI taxonomy): domain Eukaryota; kingdom Metazoa; phylum Platyhelminthes; class Trematoda; order Plagiorchiida; family Troglotrematidae; genus Paragonimus; species Paragonimus skrjabini miyazakii. The sequence goes on from JTDE01000838.1 coordinate 172,484, forward strand.
GTATTTATTATCCTTTGAATCTCAGCCAAGAAATCGAGAAAGCCCTACAGAATCAAGTTTCAACGTCAATACACTGAAGCCCCGAATCCAAATCACGCGTTATTCACCAGGTTGTCGCTTTCAGCCAACCTACCATTAGCAAAACAGGACACGGTGTATCAAGTGATCAGTTGACATTCCTGAGATGTGGCTAAAACAACGAAGCCTATAAGATGAGAATTGTGCACAGAGGTCAACAAAGTCTGTCCAACATGAAGACGTTCGCGAACTTCGTACCGTGTTCCCCCTAGACGCCTCTAACGCTTCGAAGAAATCAATGTTAAAAAACAAACACTCCGTAAAGATCCACAACGCGAATGAGCCGGGTTTTGCAGACCGCTCGAACACTCGACTTATTAATGAAACACTGGCTGACCAAGGCCCCCAATTTGCAAAGGAAGTTCTGGACTCTCTGTGAATCTTTATGATCCACTGTGCATCATGCTCTAATGACACAACACTAATGTGATCTTACGACATTTCGCATTATCTACTCAACGTCACACAGGCGAACACTGCGTTATGCTGAAGCTGTTGCAATCCGAAAGTTCAAACCCGTGTTGTGTGTTCAGAAACAACTGTTTGTACGGTTGTCGCTACCGTGGTAGTGACAATGATTGAGCACTCCAACAATTGACTTTCTTTGTTATCTTGTTCACTTTCTCGTACTGATATATAAATGGTCTGTAGTATGCACCCGTAAAGATGCGGCGAAATTTTTCCGAACATAAATCGTGCAAAATCAGCTTACTGCCTACTTTAATAGTGTTTCCGTTGGCCGCGCGAAGGTTGGATGTGACGGATCTGTTCAAGTCGTGGGCATCAGGCTTCAACACCTGTGCTGATAAGATAGCGGACCCCCAACTCGTAATCTTTTGGAAAAAACAGACGACCAGGTGGACGGGCTACGTCGGTAGCCATGAGAATTTGGCTGCCCTGTTTGCTGACTGAACCAAAAGTGCAAGAATGTCGGCATCGTCCGGCGTTCTTGCCAAATTGGTGGTGACACTAGCATTGGTCGGGATTAGCGTTCGGTGGCGGTTGATGAGGTGCACGCGACCTTGCGCGACTATTTTGTCGTCGAGTGTGATCTCGAGCGCTGAGTCGTTAAGGCCTGAAGTTGTTTAGTTAGGCTAGCAACTAGGGCAATCAGAGTGGCAATCGCGCCCTGACTACTCGAAGCGAGTTGGGAAACAGTGGTATCGTATGTTTCCCCGAACCGATCGGCTATATCGGCTAAAGTTCACAACGTTACTAACGCGTTTGCGCTAAGGATGCTTAACGTATCCTTAGGCAAACGTTGGATCCACATCTCTTTAAGTAGAGTCTCTTCTATGTGTCGTGCCTGCTAACCGTTGCATGCAGCGATGGTTTATGGTCAATCAATCAATCAATCAATCACAACAGCCATGAGCCTGACCAAAAGG
>JTDE01000838.1:188917-201027 GCA_014338405.1 Paragonimus skrjabini miyazakii
TGATGACGGAGGGACTCGGTGTCGAGTGTGTTCAGCGGGCGGCTACCATGTTAGTTACTGACCTAAAGCTTATGGCTTACGAGTCACGGTTCAAAATTATCGGTCTGTTTTCACTTGAATTTCAAAGACTCCGCAGTGACTCAGTTGCACACGTTTTGGCATAGGTATCCTTGAGCAGTTATTCATTCTAGAGGCTGATAGACGCCGATGGTGTCACGACAAGAAACTTTACAACCTCGGTGCTCAAACCTTTCGCAGATATAAATTCTTTTCTTATAAGGTTGTCATTTATTGTAGAGACCACTCTTCTGAGGTCATCAGTTGTGCCCCTGAGGATGGCTTTAAAATGTTAAGCTCGCATTTAATTAAAACCTTGTAATATCCGTAATTCTACTGTGTTCTTGGCACTTACTGTAAACCGCAATAGCTGTGCTACAATCGGTTTTCAGTGGTTGTCTTTTAGGTCGGCATCGTAACATATAAACGGACGGGAACTTGGTGACCTGGATTCCCGGCCTCCAACCCGCACATCCGTTACCGGAATCGCCAGCTGAAAGCCCGAACATTCTTGAGGGGCTATGTTGACCAAACGTTTAATGTTGGAGATCAAAAATCAACGTGGCCTTTATAACTACCGGTCACCCAGCTTCTCTGCGACAGTTAAAAATACGTGGCCGGAATTAATGGCATGGCGCGCCAGAAATTACTGGGGATTCGTGCGAATCTACAAAGTGCATAAGAAACTCGAACACACTATAAAAGAAATGCATGATTTTAACAAGCTTTGTTGGCTTTGCTGCTTTCGACCTATTACATCAAATAATTTCTGGTTAGATTTTCGTCAGTAAGCCAAAAGTAACATGCACAGCTTTTTCAGGTAACCGTTGGGACTTTCATTGTACTACTTGAAAATTCAACGTATAACGTAGTGGAGACAGAGGAACATAAAATTTCTTTGAAGGATTGGGCCACAGCGAGAATCAGAAATGCTAGCAAAAACCGACAGACAAACACTATGTGCTGGACGATTTATACATACAAAATTTGACGGGCCTCAAATATATAAAAGCATGCTGTCGCTGTGTACACAATCACCGCGCTTTTTATGCTAAGTGGCCCATCGGATATTTCCATGGTATAAAAAGTACAGCATCCTAAAGATCACGTTTTTCACAACGTTTTATGGAGCCACTTACACGCAAAGATTGTACGGATAAATAACAGCGCCATGAAAGACACTTTGACTTTCGCTGCCCCCGGTATTTTTCCTGAAAATTCATCCGATTTATACCCTGATGCCCTTTGCGTTCTCCCAATTACTCTGTAACCTTGGAACATGGAAAACCCTTTGACTGGGGACTTCCTCAAATTACTGTCGGAAGAAAAAATATATTCAGTTTGGAGAAGCTGCGTGCAATAATAGGAGTACGTTATTTAACACGCACATGACTTGATGTACCAATGTGCATTTTTATTTCCAGCGATCTGATCGTCAAGATCCCAAACACACGTTGTCTCCTGTAACAATATAAATGGCGACACGTAACCATAGGTATATCAGCCTTAAGTTCCCATTCCTTATTTTGCGTACAGTTTGGGTAAAGTATTCATACTTCGGGACATTCATTGAACACACTGTTCGGGATGGTTGCATATCACCCCGTGCACCGCACCTGGCGTACTGATATAACGACTTTAAGTTATACGGCAGAGCCTACCCAATGAAAAAGGTTTCAACTAAGCTCGTTTTAATGCCAGTGTAATAAACTTCGGAGTAAGCTGCTTTTCCGGCGACTGTTCTTGTTAGTGACCGTTCAGATTTTATTCTTGCCAAAACCTCAACAATGAGAGCGCAGATACCCGGAAACTGTTTAACTTAAACGAATGTTATCTGGATATAGATGTCACCACTTTTGTGGCACATTGGATCGCTAGATCTAATAATTATCCATCAGGTTCTTGTATATTGGTTACTGACGTCGCAGGTAGTGACAAAGTGGGTGAATTCTTGTTCACCATCTTAGTAGTTTTACATTCCATGGTGGCTCTGAGGTTACATGAGTCAATGCAGGAGGTCAGCCGTATACTTTTATTGGTGGACAAACCACGAATGTGTGTGGCAATCAAAACTATGACATGGCCCAACAGATCCATCCACTCCACGGCAACACATATATAAATCGGTACTCTTAACGAAGCGTGGCGAACGTTGAAAAAATGCAAACAGTCACTATCGTGTGACTGAGGGGCAACTGTGCATGGTGGTGGCGCGTGGATGATAACTGTTTACAGGCGTCGCGAACGTAATCTTACCTTGTTTTATATTTGGCTCTCCGTTTATGCTTACAGGTGTCCGAACAATCAATACTCAGAATCTTGCATAGGGTTTTGTACACTATTTTCTATTTCATAATTCTCATTGTCATTCACACTTTTTTTACTTTCCTCAACTTCACATATACAGTCGACGTTTAAACCAACTTGATCGGATTAATAAATAATCAATAAATACAAATCACACTGCTCGGGTCGCGAGCCTTGCGTTCTCTCTGCGTCCAGCGTCGCTTGTGGAATTATCTATCGGTCGTCCAACGACTCTCATCTCTGGCGCTGCCTTTCTTTCTTGTGTTGGTCTATTCAACCTAACGGACTTTGACTTATCAGTGAGTCGTTCCTATTTTACCGATGCATCTTCCGTTCAGTTTTTACGTCTACCATTGAGCCTATGCATTACCGTCACGACTCTTCTTTGATACTATTATATTTTGATTATTTTTTATCATTTGACTGATTAGGTCACTACATTTACGGGGGCCAGTGATCACTGGGCCGAAGCGGCTGATCAAGGCAATTGGTTGTTGCCGTATACTTAGAATTTGTCAGGAGATTTGACCACTTGGACCATGTTGTTTCAGTCGGTAAACTTTTCCATTGAGAAATACAAGACAACCTTTATCGATGTATTGAGGGGTAATTTGCTAATCTTTTGTTACTGTTGTGCAGAAACCGTACATTTCTTATCTGCAGACCTAGATTTAGTGAGGTCTCCCAAGGTTTACTTCTCAGCTCGCCTCCATTTTTGATACTCGTCAGCGATATTTGCTGTTCAAATCGTCTCCCACTTACTTTTGTTCACTGAATTTCTTGCGTGATAGGAGGGTATTCGTTATCGGAATTGCGTACTTCAGGAATGTTCAAGTTTCCGTCACAGCCAGTCATCAACGTGACCCTTTGTTTTCCCCTTCAGAATATCTATGAATGATTGGAAACGTCAGCTTTGTACACCGAAGGTCAACCCAGCAATTTCGATTTGGCGTTTTTTGAGGCAAAAGGAAGGATTGGCATTTTTATAGGTTAAACCACTTAGTTAAAAGCACTATTACTATCGTAGAAGTATACAAAAATCCTCTAATTCCGTATGTCATTAGAAATTTATTGCACGACAATGCTGCCACTAACACATCATCCGTTGCAACAATCCGGCTATGCTTCGTGATACTGTAGAGAATCACCGGACCTCATATTTGGCAAATATGATTAGTCTTCTTATTTCTGTTGTTATTATTATTAGCATTATGGACTTTGCGAATTTGTTAGCGGGGGTGGGATGCAAATGATCCGAGTGCCAAAGTTTGCCGACCATGCTCGGAGGTAGTAGAGCTTTGTAGCAAAGCAATGTCCTGTGACTTCTGTAACAACCAGGTTCATTACAAGTGCGATCCCAAGTTTCTCATATTTGTAGCTTCGAGACCAACACACTTCGATCCTCAGACACCACTATGTGACTGGCCGACTAAACATTGCTAAAGATAACGTCATCCAGGACAAAGGCAGAACGAATCATATGGTCAGTTCCTGTTCTTGTACAGCATGCTTCCCCGGTACGTTAACGCCGGCTGACCTCATCCAAGCTACACAATACAGAAGCTCTCCGCCTTCTGTACTAGCCAGTAAAGCAGCTTCAGCGGATCACATTAAGCTAAAGCGTGGTAAACGTAGTGTGACTGTGTTTTGGCGAGCTGGTGCGTCCATGTCGCCCATCGGCAAGATCCAGGAAAGTTCTAAGCCGTTAGCCAACTGTCTTACTCACGTGACGGTCCTCCAGCCCAGAGCATAAAGCATAACACGCCCAGGCGTTGTCACCGTCCTGAGCCCGCAAGACATTATCTCACCATTTATAACGCTGCAGAAGGCAAAGGTACAGTGCTGCACCGTAAAGAAACGGACGACCAGTTGCAATGAAGATTTCTTCGCGATCTACCCGAATTAGGAGCGAACGATAGACCCAGACTATGCTGGTTTCGCAAGTCTCACCAAGACGGACGCTCTAGGCCAATTCGTTACAAACTTGGCCCGATGGAAGACATCGAGGAGACTCTTTTAACAAAATCTTCACTGCCAAGACAGAACGGTTCATACTTGAAGGCTAAACCTGAATTCCTCGGGCTGTCAGGTAGACCTGAGAAACGGCATATCTTAGCCTCAAAAGTTCCCAATACGACTGAACTTGCATGCTGGTTGTACCAGACGTATGGGAGTTGAAAGATGCGGATGAGTTGCCTGCTCACAATCAGAACATCCACTAGCAGAAGGTTATTCCAGGCAATCGAAATCTGAACGTAGGCTAATGCGAAATATGGTATGTTTAACGCCTCTCGCACCCAGAAACCATCAGCTCTATCTCAGCTCCCGATTTATTGCTAATCACCCTCCTCACAAGAGATGTTCTCCAACGTGGTCCAAAAATGGTACATGTTAGAAACAACCCCCAACCGAGCACTGGCTTCACGCAGACAGGTATGACCGTAGGACGCCAGTTACTGGTATATCTCCTGAGGCGACAACTTTGGTCAAGATGGCTAGGATACCGTAGGTCATCATTAGCCCACTACCTTTCGCACAGTCAAAAAACCTGATACAGCCGACCTCGAAAGGGCCGGCCCAGCCCAGGTAGTACTCTTCACCCATATGAAAACAGTGCCTACCCCAGATTATGGTAAGTAAGTACATATGTTTGATTGGTGGTAAATGTTTACTAATGTTCCTTATCTAGAGATAAAAGTGCAGGAATTGCGACAGCTTGTCGACCCAAAGATGCCTAAGATCAAAGATGTAGTGGAAACTGGGTTACCGCCAGATATGTCCGATTAGGATTTAAACCTTCCGGTTTACTCTCTCGTTCGTAGTGATCGGTTAGTCAGAAGGTTGCAGGCGTAGAAGTCCACCTCCGTAATAAACTAATCGCATTTCTAAAGAGCGACCCGGCTGTACTCTCATTCGATGATTTCCTGCGGATAAATACGAGGACATCTCACACATCACAAGTCATTGTTGGCGCCGTTTTCGTGATCCGTCCGTAATTCCGAATGAAATGATAGAATGCGCGGCGCCTTTATAGGAGCCACCGCAGTCTGGATATCGCGCTAGCGTTCTTGGTGATTTCAACCTCCCGTATGCTTGTCTTTCTGGCAGGTTAACCTGCGATAGAGCGGCCCGTAATTTCTTCAATTTCGTGCACGATGTGGGACTCACCGAGACAGTCAACCAACCCACGAAGTGGAAAGAAAGTTACAAAACCTCTCGACTGTACATGATGCTACTGAGCCCCACACGATGGATGTAATCTAAATTGGTGCACTGTTGAGTGTAGACGACCACGAGCCAATCAGCTTCCACCCAATATGTAATGTTACGGTCAAACGCTTCCCAGTGCCGGTTCGACAAAATTTCCGACGAGCTAAGTTTCATAAGATACAGAAAAACTTACCTCACGCACACTGACTACCACGTGACGAGTGTAGTCCCGCTTTAAACTTCATATCTCGCCTGCAAGTTGTCTTGGTTCAAACCCTCAACCAAACGTCCAATGAAAGAGAAGCAAATCTTATGGGATGCATGTCTTCTTAAAGGAGATGGTGCCTCACCTCTAACCCAAAATGTCGTAATCAGCGCACGGCAACCATACGCACCGACCGCGGGGTTCAGCAACTATCACACACACGGCCACTGTTGAATCTTCTAAAAGATTCTTCAAGCGCATAGTTTCCCTGACCAGGCCGAAAGCCGCCATATCCTCTCTACCTCTAACTATGAGACAGCTAAGATATTACGTTCTCACTATATATCTGCCTACAGTAACCTCGCCGAGAGGGAATCATGTGTCGCAGTCTCCAATTCTAATTGTCCTTCGGATTCATCATCTAAGTTTACCCCTGCTAACGTGCGCATTATGGTGTTCCTGTTGCGCGTTGACAAGTCACCGGGGCTTGATGAGTTACCCCCAATCATGCTGAAAAAATGCACTGGTGAGCTGGCAGATAGACTTGCGCGTTTGTTCCAACGCTCACATTTTACTGATTGTATTCCTGCCACTTGGAACCAGAACGTAACCCGCTGCAGAGACTCGAATTATGGAGGTTGAAGTCCCCTACAACGATGGTGCGATGTCCGGGGATTGCGGTGGCCCGTCCAATGGCACTGTGCATTCTTTCATCCTATTCTGTGGCTGCAGACTGACGATAAATGACGTTGAGAATGACTTGTGATAGGTGAGGTTTCCTTACATTTATACACAGGGACTCACTTGAATTCAAGTGAAAGCATCATTATCTATTTTAAGGTAGTGGATAGTGGTGTTGACGGCCATTCGCTTGCAATTTCTCTTCTGTCAAATGATGAGTTTGTATCAGTACGGCTGGGAGCCCAGTCAGCTATCTTCTCGAAGGCAACGCGCAACTCTGGGTCACGTGAAGTTTGAATACTGTGAGTTCGGATTTCTCTCCGCGTCGTTTTATTAATGTCTGACTGTGTCCGTACCCTAAAGACTGAAAATTACGAATTAACCCATTCTCATTCGCTTAGTCGCCCCAATGATGATGAAAAGGTCTAACTGTGGATCTTGCGTGAAGTTTGTCCGCGCGAGGGACCACGCCATACAGTGCTTGCTCTGCGACACATGGTTTCACACCTCTTGTCTAAGCATGTCTAATTAGGTTCGCACGATATTGACAACAACACAGCTGGACTATATCCACCTTGTTTGTCTCTGTTGCAGAGCCGCTAGACGGGCCCCTAGATCTTAAACTAGCACTTCACCAGTGGATGCGACATCCCCTGAGCCACGGGCTGTAACCAGTAAGGTATGTAGTGCGAGTGTTCAGGCACAGCATCCTATGCGTCAGTTGCCTTTGGGGCGCCGTCAAAAAAGGTTACCACGGTTGATCCAAAAACGCATATGCCCATTTCTGCTGACGATCCGTCAACAGCGTGCAAGCAAAAGCGACCGAATTCCGAGGTTTTTGGCTAGGTTCTACCGAAGAAGCCCAATATTACTGTTCGAGAGAGTTACGTTAATAACTGCGTAATTTCGGCGAAGTTCTCCAGGGACACCAACACAGTCCTAGACGGTTGGGCTTATCTGCTCGGGAAGATTCTGTAATTGTTCAGAACCTACTGGAATGTGCCCCAGGTGCTTAAAGCTCCATGATGAGCATGATTGTGAGCTCTGGGCGAGTCTTTACACTGAAATAGGCATAAATCCAAGTGTCCCGAACCTTGTCACGAAGTTGGCGAGGAATTTGGATTCACCACTTGCTGACAAACCTCGGTTAGCAGGGGTGATGCTTTCGTCGCCTAATTTGACAGAAGTCGTTCTCCTGGCACCACAAAAACTGCTCGATGACCCTGAAGCATGGGTATACTCTGATATACCATGGGTTGAACACCGGAGGCGAAAATCCGCTCAGAAGGAACATGGAACCACTGACCGATCTCGCAATGTTATTATCAGGGGTGTCCCTGATTCCACCACAGACGACCTGGAGCATGACAAGAGTCACTGGCGATTGCTGTTAACTGCCCTTGAACTTACCAACGTCCAAGTTCAACGTATTCGTCGAATCCTGCGGCCCAAGCTGGAGTCGGACGAATCTCGACCACGACTCCTCAAAATTAGTGTCACCTCGCACGAGATGGCATCGCATATACTGGAGAGGTTCCACAACCGGCGTCGTCTTATCCCTGACGGAATTTCGTTTCACCCCGACTGTTCTGAAGAGGAACGAGGTTTATTAAGATCCAATCACCGCACGCGTACTAGTAGCCTGGTGGTTCCCATTGAGGACTTAATGACCTCGAAAAACTCACTACAGTCGGCTCCTGTGGAGTCGGCGACCTCCGTCAGCGTTGTGCTTCTAATGAACCCCCTATTCACAATGGCCGAAGAACGTTCATTTGTTTATTACTGACTCTGTAAAATGCATGTACACAAATTCTCCAAGCTTAGTGAATAAACTACCGCAAGGCCCCGGATTTTTGCCATAAAGGAGTCGTGGCCGAGCAATTTCGACTTAGATTCTGAAGCCGCTTTAGAGGACATGGTTATCTTCCGTGCGGATATAATTGGAGGTAGGGCAGGGGGATCGGCCCTCTATATCCACAGTTCTCTTCAAGCTTTCCTTTATAACTATCCAGTACTTGCCGCGATTCAACAAACGGTCTGGTGCTCGATTCGCTTAAGTGGTTCAGAACGCTGGCTAGTAGTGGTCCTCGATCGTCCACCATCTTCGGATAATTCTAAAGACGAACTCTTATTATCTGGATTGGAAGTTTTACCCACTCTAGGATTTCTCCACATTCTCTTAATGGGCGACTTCAACTTACCCGAAATCAACTTTCCAGCTTGCTCGTACACAGGCACTGAAAATTCTATCTCTGCGGGATTTTTTCACACAGTCGGAGCATTAGGTTTTACTGAGCACATATCTGATTTCACACGGTGGCGTACTGGCCATAATCCGTCGCGACTTGTTTATTTATTCACTAACGAAGAGTTGATAGTAGAAAACCTTACAACCACCGCACCACTCGGACTGATTGATCACGCAGTTGTATTATTCGCCGTCATTTGCAGCACGAATGTAGTCAGCCCAACGACTAGTAATCGCAGAAACTTCCGGAAAATGGACGTGGGGAAACTGTGGATACTTAGAAATGCAGCTATGGGTGAACTACACTCCACTCCATTCTGTAGATGATCTATGTGAGAAGCTTACAACCATGGTTTCTGCAGCCGTAGGTGAATCTACACCAACATCGAGCTCCAAACGAAACAAGCCTTCAAGTCAACTACACTTTAGCACACTTTAACTCATTCTGAAGAAGCGCTATGCTTGGACGTGCTATCGATTAACGAGATCTGGTGCTGACCAAAAAATATACGCTGCCTTAAGGAATCGCTGTACATTGCTAATTCAATGTGACCATCTCCATTACCAACAACGTCTTACAGAACGCTTTATCGCTGATCCAAATAGCCTCTTCCGATTTGTAGTATCAACTCGCAAGACAAAATCCGGAGTTCCACAACTCTCAGGCCCATCAAGCCTTACTAGCTCTGATACGGAGACCCCCGATGTCCTTGCTGAGTTTTACAGCAGTGTTTTGCGCAGCCACCATCCTTTCCTCAGGTTCGACTTGACATTGAAAGCGATAGCACTTACACTATGGATACGGCGGTGTTGGCCAAACTCAGGTGCCCTAGGGACAGCTCTCCTGGACTTGATGGTATACCACCCAAGGCCTCACGGGAAGCGGCAGAACTGCTTGCTGACCCGCATAGCCTACTGTTCACGCAATCCGTCTCCCAGGGAACAGTACCCAGCAGTTGAAAACTTGCGAGCATTACACCCGTTCATAAGGGTGGTAGGCGAAATCGTCCCAGTGACTACAGACCAACGGCATTGCTGTCAAGCGTCTCAAAATATCAGAGGCGCTTGTATACGACTCGCTTTATAAGTATCTCACATTTCTTCAATTCTTCTCCAATGCTCAACACGAACTTCGCAAGGACCGTTTGTGTACCACTAATCTGCTGATAGTCACCGACCAGTGGACGAAAGCAGTTGATCAGGGTAATGGAATAGATGTTGTATATCTCGACTTCGCTAGGGCATTCGACCATGTGCATCATTCTGTTTTGATCGGCAAGCTTTCTCATTATGGGATACGAGGCAATCTTCCCCAGTGGCTTGAGTAATATCTTGCTAACCGTCTGTACAGGGTGAACGTCAATGGTGTTTCCTCTACCTGCAGGCCTAACTTCAGTGGAGTACCCCGAGGTTCATTTCTTGACCCGCTGCTATTTTTAGTATTCATCAACGACCTCCCACTCTCAACCGCTTCTCCGTTACTACTGCTCGCGGGCGACGTCAACATTTGGTGAGCAGTCAACACAACCGATGTTTCTATCATCCTACAGAAAGACCCCGACGTTCTTTTTGATTGGTCTCTAGTGAACCGACTCGACCTTAATGCTGGTAAGTGCAAAGTTATGCACATTCGTGGCTATGTGAAAACTACTAATTACCTCGACGGATATCCGCTTCAGACGGTTCTAATCGAGAGGGACCTAGGATGCACTGTTTTGCACACTCTCTCGAGCCCTGCGAACGCTGAAACAAATGTAAACAAGGCTAGCAGCATCCTGGCGTTATTGGAACGACTCTCCGGCCAGTTCAACCTTAATTGTTTTCCGCTTCTTTATGACAGTTTCGTTCGATCGCATCTGGGGTATGGAACAGTAATCCGGCCACCTCAACTCCAAAAGCGCAAGTTACTCCTGGAGACGTCGGGCCACTAAGGCAGCCCGGGGTCTGAAAACCAGACCATATGAGGAAAAGCTGAAATCTTTGAACATGTACTCCTTAAAGTGCCGTCGGCTCAGAGGTGATTATGTAGCTTCCGGATCATCCTTGCTGCCCGATGCTCAACAAGGGGAATATCGTGACACAGAGGGGCCAATCCCTAAAACTAGAGGTCCATAGAACGGGAACTTTTCTCTCTAGACTACAAGTGTTTGAGAGGCGACCTTATATTAGCATACATATACATACACTAACATGCATACCAACATACATACTAACATAAAAATCACCCCACCCAAAAATCGTCCTTGTTGTCATTTCCTTCATCTCTCGCTCTCTCTTCCCTCTCATTTCCTATCTTCTTTTGCGTAAAGTCTCCCTTTCAATCATTCCATAGTTGTACAACAAAACAGTGCAACCTCCCTAGGTGCTCAAATACTGCTCGCTGCTTCAACACCCAGCACACCTAACGTACTAACTCAATCTCGGCACTTTAGGCGATCGGAGCAAACGGACCACAATATGAGTGTCAAGCTGAGATCGAGTCTGCTGTGAAACCACAAGTCCTATGTTATTAGATCAAACCGGTGAAACCAGTGGCGACATCGGTGTTCGGCACGCCGTAAACACTGTTCACGAATTTTTTTATCCAACAGAATTCGGTCTGATTGATCATATGTGAATCGACTGAGCTTCAATGTTGGTAAACAAAGTGGTAATAAAGCTATGCATATTCACAGCTGTCTGGACACAAAGTTCCACTTAGACGGTTATTCACAGCATGTAGTTTCTGTCGAGATGGACCTAGACACCCCCGTTTCGCACACTCCCGACCTCACTGAATATTGAAGCCACTGCATAAAATGTTAATAACCACCTGGGGCGGCCGGAAAGTCTCTTCGATCAGTTCAATCCCCGTTGTTTTCTGCTTCTTCACGGCAATCTCATTCCACATCTGTGATCTGGCCACCATACCACCAGATGGGCAAGTTGCTGTTGAAGAACGTGCAACGTCTTGCCACTAAGACAAATAGGGGCGTGAAAATTGAACATAATAAAGAAAGACTAATATATTTGAGTATGTACTCTTTTGAGCATCACAGACTTAGAGGTGACTATGCGCTTATCTTCTTGATTATAAAGTCTCCAGTCATGTGTCGCGACCGATGCCCAACAGGGAGAGTAGCACGGCAGTGGAGAGCCGCATTTTCAAACTGAAGTTTTAATATCGCAGAATGAAGGACAAACAGCTTATTCTCATGTCGCGTTTGCAAGGTATGAAATGCTCTACTTGACGTAGTTGTGTCTGCTGTAACATACAAGCCGGCCGTTTAAACTCTGACTGTCCGTTACACTTACGGACCAACTTTAGTGCAACGTGGAGATATCAGGGGACAGTGTTCTTCCGAAGTAGGGGTTCCAGCAACAATCGTGAAAAAGGAAACAACAAGACATAAGCATGAGCCA
>JTDE01000839.1:7293-19622 GCA_014338405.1 Paragonimus skrjabini miyazakii
TGACGGCTCCGTGGTGATTTAATTTTCACACACTTCCTCTTCAGAGTGGGCTTCGTTGATCAGTTTTTCACCGTAGCGAATGATGACGGTCGGCGGGGTCATAACAGGAGGCTTTAGTTATTAGTCTTCAGCATTAACTGGAATGTTAATTTTACCCTTGGTAAAAGTCAGTAATTAGCATTACAATGACTATGTATTTTATTTCCGGGGAATCGATAAAATGAACCAAGTATGCGTATTTTACCTGATATACACAAAATGTCCAAAAAGTTGGAACTTGGCACAAAAACTTGACGAAGTTATAGGAAATTGGCTCACAGTAGAATGGGAAGTTGCGTAGGTTCAGAATCCCTACACAGTAAATAAAAGTATTTCCGCTCAATTTTGACCGTCTCACTGGTGCAGAGGCAGTCCGATATTACGGCTTAGTTACCCATTGGAAAGTATACGTCTAAAAATACGCTGAGCTTGATAGCAGCCTTTGATAGCCTTCCACTGAAGAAATGACTAAACAGAGAAGGCAACCGAAGGTTGAACGAACGTTCTAGACAGAAGTACCGTTTTGCTTGGTTTGAACACGTATGTTTAGAAAAATTGCAAAAGCAGTCAAAAGCAAAACGCTGTGCAGGTGCTACAGAACGGAATAGCCTAGATTTTGTGCGGAATTGTGGCGAATCAACGCAATCAGCAGACACCAGTTTCTTAATAACAATCTGAACTTGTGTAGTCCGGATGAACCATCGCATTACAATGCCCACCTTACTTCTCACCAGCCAAGCAGGAGCATGTTCTGTGATTCTGAGGAGGACTAAAATTGTTGCGTAACCGTGTTTTTACACTAACTAGGCACTGGCAACCGTAGCAAAAGTGACTTCTTTAGGTCAATGGTGTATGCAAGTGAGTGCCTTTGTTTGTTGTGGTGTTCAAGCGCATAACGTTGATTATCCGGATAAACAACCCTTGCGGCACCCAGGTTCTTGGCTCGTAGCAACTAGTGCCGAACAGTACGAGTTTTTCTTCGACAGAACTCGGAAGCGACTCGAATACTACACGAATAGGAAGTATATATGAAATGTATTAACATCGGTCTTGTATTCAAAAGAATCCTGGAAGCTGATGGTTTAGGAAAATTCCCACCACGTTTCACCCCATATTCGATGAGCTACTCAACGACGGCGATTTAGGTGTCGAAAACCAACTAATTACTCTATACACTATCGCGACCGAAGAAAAAGAAGGTATAAGATCAGATAGCTTCCTGCGTGCAACGCAGGGAACGGAAAAGTGAAGAATTTTCATACAAGCGATAATAGCGTGCGCAACTATGTTAAGCGAACGTATCCCACTTGGGGGTGTCAAATTTGACAACAAACTTGCGACGAAAATTTGACCAGTTTCAAAAGTCGCTACAGTGGCTTTGGACAACCTTAATGGGGTTTTTTATCGCTTAGTACATCAGCAGCTTAGCTATATTCAGAAGCCTCGTAAATCATCCCTGGAAAATTTGTTTAGCTAGCTTCAGTATCTTGCAGCTCACTTACCTGTTCGGTTTGTACCTTCCTGTGACTCCGCTAGTCACAAGTCCCGTTAATCGTATAAGCTTACCACATCCGTAGTATTTCTAATGATTCAAGGAAGCGTCCTTGGACCGTTGCCCTTTCTTATGTAGATAAACGATAGTTGTGAGGTTGTCAAGCACGGTACACCATACCTATTCGCTGATGACATCAAACTTGTCTATACTGTTCCTCCTGGTTGTCACAGTTATTGTTTAGAAAGTATACGGAAATACTTAATGTGATTAGAGTCCTAGTGTTGAACATGACTGATGAAATTTTCAGCCAATAAATCCAACATCGTTGCACACGATTTTCCTATACCAGAAGACTTTACAAATCTAGAAGGTCGTAATGTAACAACCTTCAACTCAATGCGTGACCTGAATATACGTTACTCAGACTCACTTAATCTCGCAGGGTACATACCTTTCCTTGTGGCCACGATTAAACGAACGATAGGTTACATTAAACACTCATTCTCCCTCCCTGCTGCGCAGCTACAGTTTTATATAATACGCATACCACCCCCAGCTCGAGTACTGCACGTTCATATATGGTCATTTGCGACAGTCTGATAGACTAGCTCTGGAAAGTCTCCAACGTGCATTTCCGAAATTTTGCAGGGCTACCCATCTTTTATGAGCTAAACAGAACACTGCCAAACGATTATACCCGATCTCCTCCGGCTACGGCGACTCAGATTGAACCTGGCACTTACGTATAATCTAGTTTGTTGCAATAACTTTATTGTCAATTTCGTGAACCGCTTGCAACATGGCTCAAAGTGCAACCTCAGAAACAAGCAATTTACCTTGGCAGCTTTTGATTCCGAAAGAGCTATGTTCTGATCTTTTTTTAGTGAAATATTCTCACAGTTAAAACAAACTTCTATATGCAATTAGGGTCAGTAGTGATATGTATAGGTTTAAACGAAACTTAGAAACTTTCTTGACAATAACGAACGTCATGTTCATTTCCAGATTCTACCTGCTTGATGATGATATTCGTGAAAATGGACCTAATAACACCTGATGAGAAATCCTCTTTGCCGCGTAATGTTACGTTACGTATCCTTCGAATTGTTCAAAACTAGTAGTTTCACCATTGGAGCAGGAGAGTTCTTGCTTATAGTTAGGTTTAAAACTTACATATGATAAACATATGGGTGTCGATATACACACTTTTACTTTATACTCAATGATAACCAGCTACGTGTGGTTGTTGAACGCTAGGTGATAGCTGGGCACGCTGAAGCGGGTTGGAAGAAAAATAAGCACACCATACGTGTTTCTTCCCCTTCTAATAAGGCATCTAGCGATCTTTCTGTATTGATAAACTTTCTTTCCAATTTCTAATAAAGATAGAAGACATCCGTCAAGAGATGTTAACAGTTCGTTTACTGTCTTCATTCACGAACGTAAAACATTAGAATATATAAGACATGCGGATGGTAACAGCAATAGAAACAATCAACCTTTGGGTTCACATGAAACAAGGACTGCTGCCAGTTCCAGGGCAGACAAACTGTGTTAGTCAACAGTTTATGCACTCACAGAACCGGACGGCGAGTACTAAGTAACATTGCCTCGGAGAAGACAGGCAATTTCGGGTTCCGATTGCGCAACAACACTTGGGGCGAGTTGGTTGGGTCAAGAACGTGACCTATTTTCATGATGTGCTTTGGATTGGATGAGGTCAGATTTAATCTCAGTCGCTTCGTTGCCATTGCCTGTTGCGTCATGGCGCGCACCAACCGCTTAGGCATATGTTTATCTATTCTTTATCGTAGGCAGAGATGTTTTCTGCCGAAATAGACGTCACCGCAACTGCAAGCATACTGATGAATTACACGTGAGACAGAACATTTCGGTAGGTCACGACTATAAATGAGCTGAGTGACACTCCTAATTGCGCATAGCAACCGAAATTCAGACGCAGGGTATGTATGAAATAAGACGGACTGTAGTTTGTGATTTGCGTCAGTTTTGATATGACCACCTTTGAAAGGCAAGTTTAAAAACCTGCTCCTTGTGGACTGTATATAAGCCTTATGCAGCAATCGATATGAAAACTCCGCAGTACTCGTATACCAGAAAAAGCTGTTTGTATATCTATTTTTCGCGTTATATGATAGCTCTATATGTTCGATCCACTAACACAAAGTTGTTAATTTTACATGAAAAGTTTGCCAGAAAATTACATATAAAGTTCACATGATAATTTTACATTCTCCCACTGATCCCGTCATCCTGCTTTTCATTCCTGACTTTTCAGATATATATAACGCGAGAAAACATTCTACGACGTTGGAACGCTCAAAATTCCGTATTGGCTGGACAGTTCGCAAGATTTCCAACACTTTGTTGATTTTATGCAATTAAAAATGTCTCGTCCTGATGTCCTCCATTTTTCCGAAAAAGCCGGTGCTTTCCTGTCTCCCACCGTCCCGGCAAAATTTTCCGCATATCTTACGAGGCCACTTACATCAAATGATCACAAATTTTTCCGGCTTTTCTTTTCTCCATTCTTAAATCACCTCCTTCTGACCTTACCTTGACTAGTAGGTCAGGGAACCATTTGCAAAACGTGAACTAGTGTAATTACTCAGGTTTTTCCGAATAATCAGACTCAACTACTTTTTCACAGGCTGAAATTTTTCTGTAGATGACACTTTTGCCGCTTTATTCAAACAATTGACTTGTTGTACCGTAATTAATTGTGCGTATGATGTGTAGTTGTGTGCATTGCCTAACAGTATGTACATTGATCGCGCTTACCTCGGCAGGTTTCTCACAGTTGCGTTGAGAACTGCACCAGGACAAATCAGTCAGCCAGGAGTGACCCTGAAAAACGATAACTGTTAAGTTTGTGGGTCATTCTCCAGGGTAGTAGGACCTAGAGGCAAACACATGGTTAGTTGTTTCTGTAACTGCTGAGTTCGTCGCAAATGCTTTCACCAAATCCTAGTTGACTTGTACATTAGCCTCGAATACGGGCCGCCGTAAACCACTATAATTGGCCAACCAAACGTTCCTGTAGACAACGGCATTCAGGGAGAAGAAAGAAAAAAAGCGTTTGCTGATTTTCCACCTTCCATAGCGTACATCTCAGTTACTTCAACATTAGGTGACCTCATCACGATCACACATAGATGAGGGTTTCAACCCCCGTCAATCACTATTAAACATGTTACAACAGAACAAACTTGGCAATATCGCGGAACATGTGAACAAAGTGTATCACAGCGCCCTGACATTCCATAGTTCTCAGTCATTAAAACCCGGGAAAGCTCTGAGCTCCCCTTAAATGTCAATTACTGGACTCTTCCGAGCTCATGACACAGGACCCAAGCACGCCTAAGCGTCAACAGTGTTCTGGAAAACCTCAATATCTACGGCCCTGCACAGGGCGGAAGCATTTCGCCTTGTCGAAAAAGGCGAATGGTCAATTACAGCGAAGACCTCTTTGCAAGCTACTTGAGCTGGGGTCAAGAAGTGTGCGCACCCCGTACGGGCTCCGCAATCCCTGCCAACATAGCGTCCACGGCCAATGCGTGTCACGTTCAGCTGGATAGAAGGCACGGAAAGTATTGTTAACAGTATCTTCCTTGCTCAAGCTCGATGGTTATCACTTGAATGTGAAACCCGATTTTCGTCGAGCAATCATGGGGGCCTAAAAGTCAGCATATTTTCATAGTAATAGTTTCCAATACGACCAAATATATGGTTTGGTCGTTGACGAAGTAAGATAATGAAAAACTGCGGACTCGTTGTTTTCTTACAAGCTGAACACTAACCAGCGGGAGTTTATTCGAGACGAACCAAACGTGGACGAAGAAGAGTACTGTGCATTGTCCACTCAAAACCCTTCCGCCTAGCACACCTGGGCCCCATCTCAGCCAATACACAATTGGGAGTCTCCTTCCTCATAGGAGAAATGTCATTCACTGTGCTTCGGAGATTGTACATGTCGAGGAACAACCTTCCACTCGAGCTCGTTAGCAGGCTGAGGTCTGAGCGTAAGACATCCGTCACCGGTATACTTTAAATCAGGTGGTCAAGTCCAGGAAGTACCCGCTGCTCATCCGGATGCAGATTACCACATATCTACCTGTTGATGTGCGTGCATAATTAAGTTTTTCTGTAGTTTTCTCAGGGATATCGACACTTATAATTGCAGTAGAGGCCTGGCTACTGCCCGATATGTTCTACCAAGAGAAGTGTCTTTCTGGTCACTCTGTCTTTCTTAGCGATGGGCTGACCGACATAGTGTGAATATTACTATGCGTTAGTATCAAATTGCGCGCAGCTTCAAATAGAGATCCAGTCAGGTGGATACTCGGCAAGGTAAGAGGTAGTACCTACCACTCATCATATGTCATCGTTGGCGTCAGTGATCTTGCTACATCCTCGGCTTCGGACTGAATCGACGGAATTCACAGCGTCATTAGATAGATTATGCAATGTGAGGATGTCGCGCCATATTTCTGGGCAAAATCAACCCTCTGTACGCGGGTCACACCGGCAGGCTTACCTTTGACACCATAGCAGGAAAGCTCTGCAGGCTCGTACACGACGTAGGACTCATCGGGCAGGTCACCCAATCCCTAAGGTGAAGGGAGGGTCATGGGCCGGACCAACTAGAAATGATTCCAACGGCCGAACTGCGATTAATAGGTATCGATAAGTTTGATGCGTCGTTAGGCGCAAGCAATCGAGTTACATTCAAAATCCACCTAGTATGTGGTGCCGTCTTTAGACTTCAATAACTGCTGGTTCAAATGAATGCGAGACCAACAGACTTTCGAAAAACGTACGAACATCTCATGTCAACCGGCCGCCACCCAGAAAGCATAACACGGGGACAAACAGGTTGATTATATTATGCCACATTCAAACACCGTGATAGCTACGTCCGTGAAGCGTGGAATGAGAGTACTACGCACTTAGTTACGAAGAGTTATGTCTAATTACGGTCCCGACCATGTTGACTACATCAGAACTACAAAAATTCACCCAACTCAATTCTTCTGGATCAAACTTGATTAACGGGTATTCCAATCCCAAAAGTTTTGAAATGTTTCGCAGGTGGTTCAGCAAGGAGTAAATCAAACGACAGACGTTTGAACTCACGACAACTCATGTTTAAGAGCATTGCAATCTGGAACACTGAGTTCTCCTTAACCATTTCGCATGAAGAAAACATTAAGATATGTCAACATTTCTTTTACTCTCATCAGTCGCAAACGTAAAATATGCCAGTTACACACATCGTACGAATAAAGAAAAACAGGAGCCTGACATGCCTACAAGCACATCAACTATGTAACCATGACCACGGCAACCCGACAGGTTGTCTCAGCCGCTTTTATGGACACAACGTCGGCTGGTAAATTCGAATGTGCATCCACTGGCAGAAAGTGAATAACTTGGAGTTTCGATTGCGCAACAGTATCTTGAATGAAGTTAATGGGCCAACTTGGTGACCTGTTGTCATGAGGTGTTTAGCAATCGGTGATGTTGGATTTCGAGCCGTCAGTGCACCAAATTGAGGCTAGTGCGTTGTCGGTTATTTCAACCACTTCGAGATGTGTTCGGCGACTCGCTGTGATAATTGTCGATTTGTTCTGCCTGCGTAGACGTCGCTGTAACCGCAAGCGAACTGGTACATAACATGGGAGACGGAAGAGTTTGGCAAATAACATTCACGATTACAGGGAACTGGTCCCCTGATGGTTTGATATAAGCGCAACTGTGCAGCCGCATACGTCTGAGTGAGAGCAGACTTTAATTGGCGCTTTATGTCGTTGGCTAAATGATCACCTTCTAATTGCAGAAATAGAAAAATATCCTTCTTTTGAGCCGCCAGTAGAGGCTCAGTGCTCTTCTTCACCGTATTATGTGCCTCAATGAAACTGTCGGGGTATCCGCTTGTTGGCAAAGTTTGTCTCAGTAACTAGTTTCGTCTGCAGTGTACCAGGGGTGCAAATACGCCTGGCTATATGAAACAGTGTCCTAACCGAACCCCGTTTTATGTAATAGAAGCAAAGCTAGAAACCTGAAGATAGTGACTACCTCATGTCGTCTTGCAGTGAATTGAGCGCTGTAACGTGCCATCCGAACGTCTGCTAATGAGTTCATCCAAAAAAGGTTAACTATTATTCTGTTCAACCTGGTGAGATAAAAATAGGTTGGGGTGAATATTACAAGAAGGTTGAAAAACATGTCAAACGAAGTAACATCGCTAAAAAGTAAAGCGTCATCAGCGTATCGTCCGTACAATAATAATTTAGCTGTATACTCCGGTACTTGCTGTTCAATCATTCCTAAGATGTCCACTAGTGTTGGGCCTAAAGGACTACTCATAACAACACCGTCTATCTGTTTGCAAGCAAGTCTCTCGAAATTGAAACGTATGTTTTCTGTGCACAACAAAGTAAGATCTTTAAGGTATTCAAGAGGAACACCTATATCTCAGTTCTCATTCTAGATAGTCACATAAAAATCAACATTTGTAAAAAGAGAATCGACATCCACAGAATACATTACTTGGGTACTCATCAGTATTTTATAAGATTTCAGTTAATTCGAAGGAGTTCTTCGAACAATGTGGGGATAAAACTTTACGGATGGGATCCAAAATGTCCACTAGCCAACAAGTAACTTTATGGTAAGCAGAATTGCTGATGCACGTGATCGGGCGTAGAGGTGTGTCATCCTTGGGTAATTTTGAGCATCTCCTAATTAGGATGATTCCGTGTCAACTGGTTTCAGCTGTCCATACTGAGCTCCGGATATGTGTCCATGTAACAGCCGTATTTAAAGTGGCCTTGCAACTTGCTTTTCCAACAATGTGATGTTTTGTGCTGTCTGGCCCACTTTGAATCTTCTCTGGTATTCCAGAATGGTGTTCATTTTCCTTGAACACTCGTCCTTGGTCATGATGGCAACACCAGAGCCTTTATTGAGTTTAGGGAATACAAGATGTTGCTTGTCTCTGATTTCCTTCGTGGACAGTACTGTTAACGAATGGGCGCCTGCAAAATCCGGCCAGAGATATCCACCAATTTTGCACAGAAGCAGTCATATATATATTCAAATTAAACTTATGTGTTCAACCGGTTGACCTTCTTGGGTGGTATGTCGAACTTAAGTCCAAGTGGGAGGACTTCCATCTGCGTCTGGGTGAACTGGCTGGATGAAAGGTTGTACGTATGTTTCAAACTTGAAACACGCTCGTAACTCACTCAAGATACTGTTGCGCAATCGAAACTCCAGGTTATTCACTTTCTGCCAGTGGATGCGCATTCGAATTTACCAGCCGACGTTGTGTCCATAAAAGTGGCTGAAGCAACCTACCGGGTTGCCGTGGTCATGGTTACATAGTTGATGTGCTTGTAGGCATGTCAAGCTCCTGTTTTTCCTTATTTGTATGATGTATGTAACTGGCATATTTTATGTTTGCGACTGATGAGAGTAAATGAAATGTTAACATGTCGTAATATGTTTTCCTTCTGTTCTGATGATACACTGCAATCGTCAGGTCAAAGATGCCACCGGGAATTCCAGCTGCAAAAAGTTCAAACTTATGACAGACTCCTTCTCTTTCTACCCAATTGCCCCAATAACATGTTGAACTAATGATCTCCCAATTGAGGTTTTTAACGACGGGTTAATAAACGTATCGTTGACAGCATGCTTTACTCTGTAATGCACTTCATGGGCACTGGAAATTCCCACTATTGGGAGTTGCCGCGACAAGCCTGCTCAGTTCACAGTAATGTTGAGTAGCTGCTCATCTGTCTGCTCAGTGAAAGGGGGACTTCAACAGATTAACAGGAGTAACCGCGTGGGGTCACCATCTGCTACGTCGAAACAGTTGGTGCTAGCCATAATGATCCAGCATTAACAGCGGAATTCACCGCATCCACTTAACCCTTATATCCATTTACCATCATGTTCAAGGGCTACGATTCCGTCCTATATCATTTCTTATTTGAATCAACGATCCTCTAAACAATACTCCGCCAACGTAGACTGTGTATACATCTCGAACTACAAACTGACATTGGAGCAATCGAACGCTGGCTTGATGTTTATGGTCTCCTTTAAAGGGGTAGCAAGTTAACGCTCATGCCATTTAGTGGGGACTCTGGCGATGCCTTCATAAACCGTAGTGCGCTCAGCACAATAAATAACAAGAGAAACGGTTCGAAAACCGATCTAGGTACCTGAAGTATCTTTAAGCTATATTTTTTCTATAATTTTGAGATGACTGTCAGAAGAAGGTTTGCTACTCACTTGTAGAGCTTTCCTTATTTTTGCTAGCTAGTGCTACCTTATTTTTGCACGAAACTTTTGTATGTTGTTCGAATTGATTGAAATAACCTTACAATGCCATACGAAATGTGTGCACGCCGGTCCGTCATTGTTTTTGTTTCCGCAGTCACTTGATGACACTACACGGATCTTTTATCCAATTTTCGGCTCCCCTGTACTGCGAACACCGTCAGCTCCGGTCGCCGTCAGCAACCCACGGTAACTTTGTAACATTGTTATTTCTTGGCACTGACAATTTGAAACATTGTAGTAGTCATCCTGATTGCCTGAGGATATCTTATGTCGATCCAATTATTTGATTATCGTAGCATACCAAACTTTGTGACTATTGGGTTGCACCCGTATGTATTTTGTCAACGATGTCCTGGCGATGGGTGCCCGCATTTGCTGAGGCTATTCATTACCTCATCCGTGACCACCACACATACTCCCGTAAATAAAAAGTACGTCTCAAGCAAACCACGGGGTTTATATAAGACCGTTGTTAATCCCGGACTTCTGATGGTTGTTCGAGCAACGCTTAGTCGACTGGTAGCATCCGTCGATATACAGGATGTGGGATAGTCGCGTCTGTATGTAACAAGCGTCAGTGAATTCTGAGCCTGCTGAGATTCAAGCCCGAACGGAAAATGGTCGTATCGGCGAAATTTTTATTGATAAGGTGCCAAATTACAAGGAAATTAGTATTAACTAAATAGAAAAAGATGACAAGAAACCAGTTGGGTGAAACGCAAGACAGTCACGGTATGTTACCAGCAACTCAAAAACTACGTCCATTCAACAGGTCGCCGTTATGTCGTTCACAAGTTAGTATGAATTGACATCTTCAAAGTTAAAGGAAACAAAGTAATTAAGTTATTGCTGAGTAATAGGGAATTTTGGTTTCCATATGGATTGCACACCACTCTCAATTGATCGCAGCTGTCGCATTCCCATAGACTTTCCAGTCGGTCCCTTTCGAAAAGAAGAAGTAGACTTGAGTTTCGCTCTTACTATAGTTTGTCAGATGTGCATATACTTTCCACGGACGGGACTAGGACTCTGACCACATTTTCACGGGGAAATCTTGTTGACAACTGCGTCATCGGCCTCACATCAGGCACGATCGAATTATCATATGCGAACGCTCATACACATACGCTTGTGAGCATTGATCAGGTTGTTTTTCTTATCTCCTTTTACAGGACTATCGTTGAAACCTTACTTCAGAAGGACGCTGTCCCTGTTGTCTCCACTTGATAGGCGTGTCTTTTGATCGCTGTCGGCAGCAGAGAGCGAGACGTGAACAGCGGATTAAAACCAAGTCGTTACTCATGCAGATCAGAAAATACAGCTTGAGACTAAAGTCGTAGTGTCTGACCCAATAGTACCCACTCCGACCTACGTGCCAGTGAAGGAACGCTGGGATGCCGTTTCAGTAGTCGCCATCCCAACGACTGACTCCTCAAGCATGGGCACCACTGTTGAAGACACTGTACTCAGGCCGCCTCTCGAGTCACCTAAGCCAAAAACCACCGATAAGCCCTGTAGGAAATTCTTCTTTCCTAGAATTCGGAACGATAAAGGCCTGTTAAGGCCGCCGCTTGTGACTCAAAAAAATATTTTGTTTGTCCGTCCCACAGGGTATTTCTGTCGGTGACCCCATTAGACAACGCACATTGCCACCCTTTAAGCCCTGCATTCAAAAGACAAAAATGTCAAATTTTCCATGGGTGAAAAATTCCAAACACCCTCCAAAAAAGGGGAAGTTAGCATGGGTGCAGAGGCCGCAAGCAGCGATATCAAGAATGCTGGTTAAACCTCCTATAGGAGCGCTGACATACGCACAAGCGGCGACGTCGCGTCCGAAGCCTCACAAGAGGGCCAACAGAGCCACTCGACAGCTCAAACAGAATCCAACCCCACCACCACCACCTTCAATTCTAGGTCTTCTTTCCCAAGTTTTTCTTCGCATTCTTCTATCTCTTTTCTCGCCAAGTCATGTGGAGAAGTAGATCTCTAGTGCATGTACATGAACTGTCTGAGCTTGTTTAATAACTTATTGGAAATCAGACAGCTAATTCATTATACACGACCACACATATTTGCTTTCATGGAGACCTGGCTTACAGGTGACACCAGTGACAGTGAACTGAATGTCCCTGGGTATTCAGTTTGCCGAGCTGACTCCGCCCGAAGGGGAATGGGAGGTTCTGCGGTTTTCTTTCACCAGCATCTCCCAACACCCACAGTTATCAGTGGATTTCAGTTCTCTGATAAATGTGATGCTCTGTGGCTTCCACTGGCACTGCGTGGCCCGAACTCACTCCTAGTGGGGGTCATTTACCGTTCTCCCACATCCGACATCTTCGACGATGACACTCTTCTTATGAACCTAGCCAACTTTCTAGAACTACAACACTTTTCTCATCTGCTTATTATGGGCGACTTC